>CM049371.1:37728462-37755962 GCA_026937815.1 Etheostoma perlongum
GGCAAAGGCTTTTTGTAATATTTCCCCCGCCATTTTTGTAGTTTTCTGGACGTCTATGTCACATTTTTCAACGTTTTAGTGCTTATTGTGATGTTTTATTGCTATTTTCAACGTTTTTGGAGCTTTTGTTGTCGTTTTTGTAGTTTTCCTTAATAACTTTAACTTTTATTTATTAAGAGGCAAAGGCTTTTTGTAATTTTTCCCCCGACATTTTTGTAGTTTTCTGGACGTCTATGTCACTTTTTTCAACGTTTTAGTGCTTATTGTGATGTTTTATTGCTATTTTCAACGTTTTTGGAGCTTTTGTTGTCGTTTTTGTAGTTTTCCTTAATAGCTTTAACTTTTATTTATTAAGAGGCAAAGGCTTTTTTGTAATTTTCCCCCGCCATTTTTGTAGTTTTCTGGACGTCTATGTCACATTTTTTCAACGTTTAGTGCTTATTGTGATGTTTTTATTGCTATTTTCAACGTTTTTGGAGCTTTTGTTGTCGTTTTTGTAGTTTTTTTAATAGCTTTAACTTTTATTTATTAAGAGGCAAAGGCTTTTTGTAATTTTTCCCCGACATTTTTTGTAGTTTTCTGGACGCCTATGTCACTTTTTTTTCAACGTTTTAGTGCTTATTGTGATGTTTTTATTGCTATTTTCAACGTTTTTGGAGCTTTTGTTGTCGTTTTTGTAGTTTTCAAAAAAAGCTTTAACTTTTATTTATTAAGAGGCAAAGGCTTTTTTGTAATTTTTCCCCGACATTTTTTTTGTAGTTTTCTTTCTATGTCACTTTTTTCAACGTTTTAGTGCTTATTGTGATGTTTTTATTGCTATTTTCAACGTTTTTGGAGCTTTTGTTGTCGTTTTTGTAGTTTTCTTTAATAGCTTTAACTTTTATTTATTAAGAGGCAAAGGCTTTTTGTAATTTTCCCCGCCATTTTTGTAGTTTTCTGGACGTCTATGTCACATTTTTCAACGTTTTAGTGCTTATTGTGATGTTTTTATTGCTATTTTCAACGTTTTTGGAGCTTTTGTTGTCGTTTTTGTAGTTTTCCTTAATAGCTTTAACTTTTATTTATTAAGAGGCAAAGGCTTTTTGTAATTTTTCCCCCGACATTTTTGTAGTTTTCTGGACGTCTATGTCACTTTTTTCAACGTTTTAGTGCTTATTGTGATGTTTTTATTGCTATTTTCAACGTTTTTGGAGCTTTTGTTGTCGTTTTTGTAGTTTTCTTTAATAGCTTTAACTTTTATTTATTAAGAGGCAAAGGCTTTTTGTAATTTTTCCCCCGCCATTTTTGTAGTTTTCTGGACGTCTATGTCACATTTTTCAACGTTTTAGTGCTTATTGTGATGTTTTTATTGCTATTTTCAACGTTTTTGGAGCTTTTGTTGTCGTTTTTGTAGTTTTCTTTAATAGCTTTAACTTTTATTTATTAAGAGGCAAAGGCTTTTTGTAATTTTTCCCCCGACATTTTTGTAGTTTTCTGGACGTCTATGTCACTTTTTTTCAACGTTTTAGTGCTTATTGTGATGTTTTTATTGCTATTTTCAACGTTTTTGGAGCTTTTGTTGTCGTTTTTGTAGTTTTCCTTAATAACTTTAACTTTTTTTATTTATTAAGAGGCAAAGGCTTTTTGTAATTTTTCCCCGACATTTTTGTAGTTTTCTGACGTCTATGTCACTTTTTTCAACGTTTTAGTGCTTATTGTGATGTTTTTATTGCTATTTTCAACGTTTTTGGAGCTTTTGTTGTCGTTTTTGTAGTTTTCCTTAATAACTTTAACTTTTATTTATTAAGAGGCAAAGGCTTTTTGTAATTTTTCCCCCGACATTTTTGTAGTTTTCTGGACGTCTATGTCACATTTTTCAACGTTTTAGTGCTTATTGTGATGTTTTTATTGCTATTTTCAACGTTTTTGGAGCTTTTGTTGTCGTTTTTGTAGTTTTCTTTAATAGCTTTAACTTTTATTTATTCATTTAGACTGCCCCCCCACCCCCCCACCCCAGCATTTCCTGTGCCAGCCCTGTCCCTTACATGAATAAAGACATGTGCAACATACATTGATGCAGAAAAGCCACAAATTGTCGCAAAAAAATGCAGGAAACTATATTTTTTGGGGGACAACCGCATCATCTTTTGTCGTCGCTGTTTTGAATTTCTTTCTTTTTTTAACCTTTTGTTGCTTTTATCAAAACTTTTGTATTGTAGTCGTCACTTTTTCTTTTAAATTTGTGTCGTTTTTTCCTATGTTTTTGTCATTTCTTTGTCAACTCTCTCCCCCCAAAAAAGAGGACTAGCCCTACAATGTGCCCCCCTAAACCTACGCCCTTGGGTGTCCTACATAGAGACAATGCCCCGCCTCCAACGTCATGCAACACCGAGCGCTTCCACTTACAGCTCCTCTCGTCGGCGGCCTTGGCCGGGACCTCCTCCACACAGTCGGCTGGAAACCAGCCCACCTGGCCGCGGGCGCTGCCCTCCCAGAAACCCCCCTTCCCGATGCTCAGAACTAGGCCGAGGGGGAGAGAGAGAGAGAGAGAGAGAGAGAGAGAGAGAGAGAGATGGGGGGGAAAGGGTACGAAGAAAACATTTAAAGCACTTCATTTAAATGCAACATTTGAATAGAAGGTAATACAGCATTACAGCAAATGATTCTGTATGTACAAAATATTAAAAAATATAAACTAGGGCTGCACATTAATAGTCTCTTGTGTCTCGTCATCGCGGTATCAACTGGCGGAGTAAACATCGCAACATAACGCAAAAGACTCTTATAGGGCCCTATTTGAACGATCTAAGCACCTGGCGCAGGTGCGTTGAAGGCGTGTCCAAATCCACTTTTGGTAGATTGATGGCGTAAAAACAGGACTTTGGGTCTTCATGCATTTGCTATTTAAACGACATGGACGCTGGACGGCCCTAAAATAGCAAAGACACTTTACTTTTTAGAAAACTGCACTTTAAAATCAGACTGTCAAATCTAACTTATGTTCAAATTGTTTAGTAGAAGTAAGTTGAAAATGATTTCCTTACGTTTATTTTAAATTCAACAAACACTTTATTGTATTTTAGCAGAATACTGAAAATCTAGAACACTTTAAAATCTATTTATTTATTGCACGTAATATTATTGCAACATTCAACATTATTGTGTATATCTTTCCTCATATCTCGCAGCCCTACTTACTTTATTTAAATGCCACATTTACACAGAAAGTAATAAAACCTAAAGGCAAATGTTTCTGCGTATACAAAGTCCCACAAAACTTTAAAATGTTTAGAAAACACATTTTTATTGGGATTGTAACTGGAAAACACTTCCGGACAAAAGTGAAAGTGACAAGAAGTTTGTTGAAACTGGTATATTATTAATTATTAGTTATTATTAGTTATTATTAGTTATTATTAGGGTTACTACTGTTTTTGTGTCTAAGTGACTGATGGAGACAACAATCTTTGACATTGGTCCTGTACTAAGAGAAGAATTGCGAAGCTGTCTGTAAAAAAGGACAACAGCGTCATAGCAGGGCGTAGCAGAACATAGCAGGGCGTAGCAGGTTGAAAAGGGCATAGCAGGGCACCGCAGGGCGTAGCAGGGCACCGCAGGGCGTAGCAGGGCACCGCAGGGCGTAGCAGGGCACCGCAGGGCGTAGCAGGGCACTGCAGGGCGTAGCAGAGCACTGCAGGGGTAGCAGGGCGTAGCAGGGCACTGCAGGGCGTAGCAGAGCACTGCAGGGCGTAGCAGGGCACTGCAGGGCGTAGCAGAGCACTGCAGGGTGTAGCAGGGCGTAGCAGGGCACTGCAGGGCGTAGCAGGTTGAAAAGGGCATAGCAGGGCACCGCAGGGCGAGCAGGGCGTAGCAGAGCACTGCAGGGCGTAGCAGAGCACCGCAGGGCGTAGCAGGGCGTAACAGAGCACTGCAGGGCGTAACAGAGCACTGCAGGGCGTAGCAGAGCACCGCAGGGCGTACCAGGGTGTAGCAGGGCGTAGCAGGGCATAGCAGGGCGAAGCAGGGCATAGCAGGGCGTAGCAGGACACTGCAGGGCATAGCAGGGCACTGCAGGGCGTAGCAGGGCATAGCAGGGCGTAGCAGGGTGTAGCAGGGCGTAACAGAGCACTGCAGGGCGTAGCAGAGCACCGCAGGGTGTACCAGGGTGTAGCAGGGCGTAGCAGGGCATAGCAGGGCGTAGCAGAGCACCGCAGGGCGTACCAGGGTGTAGCAGGGCGTAGCAAGGCATAGCAGGGCGTAGCAGGACACTGCAGGGCGAGAGGGCAGGGCACTGCAGGGCGAGCAGAGCACTGCAGGGCGAGCAGGGCACTGCAGGGCGTAGCAGGGCACTGCAGGGCACTGCAGGGCGTAGCAGGTTGAAAAGGGCATAGCAGGGCACCGCAGGGCGTAGCAGAGCACTGCAGGGCGTAGCAGAGCACCGCAGGGCGTAGCAGGGCGTAACAGAGCACTGCAGGGCGTAACAGAGCACTGCAGGGCGTAGCAGAGCACCGCAGGGCGTAGCAGGGCGTAACAGAGCACTGCAGGGCGTAGCAGAGCACCGCAGGGCGTACCAGGGTGTAGCAGGGCGTAGCAAGGCATAGCAGGGCGTAGCAGGACACTGCAGGGCGTAGCAGGGCACTGCAGGGCGTAGCAGGGCATAGCAGGACACTGCAGGGTGTAGCAGGGCGTAGCAGGGTGTAGCAGGGCGTAGCAGGGTGTAGCAGGGCGTAGCAGGGCATAGCAGGGCGTAGCAGGACACTGCAGGGTGTAGCAGGGCGTAGCAGGGCACTGGAGGGCGTAGCAAGGTGTAGCAGGGCGTAGCAGGGCATTGACTGGCACAGAGCTGCAGTGCGTCTGGAACAGTATGCAGATGTTACTCCTCTGCATTTAGACCCTTTAGAGCCGTGGGATTCATTTCCAACAGATATGGTAATATGTTGAACGTTGAAAAAGTGACAAAAAAATCGGTAGAAAGACACAAAAGGGTTGAAAAAGTCGACCAAAACGTTGCTAAAAGGTCGGCGGGAAGACAACGCGAGGGTCATACTGGCTCCCGGGGCTGGGACTCTGCTGTGACGTAAAAAACAAGGTAACCATGACAACACGCTGACCTTTGACCCTGTCGCTCTTGTACAGGCTGACCTCTCCCTCGGCCTGGGCGATGTAAGGACGAACCACCACGAAATGTCTGCCGGGAACGGCGCGGTACAGCTTCCTCCTGGAGCCCACGGCCTCGCCGTGGCTGCTGGGACTGGGGGGAGGGAGGGAGGGAGGAGAGGGGGAGGGGGGAGAGAGAGAGGGAGAGAGAGGGAGGAAGGGAAGGAGGGAGAGAGAGGGAGGGGGAGGGGGGAGGGAGAGGGAGGAAGGGAAGGAGGGAGAGAGAGAGGGAGAGAGACGGAAGGAGAGAGAGGGAGGGAGACAGGGAGAGAGGGAGAGAGAGGGAGGGAGGGAGGGAGGGAGAGAGGGGGAGGGAGAGGGAGGGAGGGAGGGAGAGGAGGGAGGGAGAGGGAGGGAGAGAGGGAGGAGGAGAGAGAGAGAGGGCGGGGGAGAGGGAGGGAAGGAGAGAGACAGCGGGAGGGAGAGAGAGGGAGGGAGGAGGGAGGGGGAGGGGGGAGGGGGGGAGGAGAGGGACAGGGGGAGGGAGGAGAGAGAGGGAGGAACACAGGAGGGAGAGAGACAGGGAGAGAGACAGGGGAGGGAGAGAGAGGGAGACAGGGGGAGGGAGAGGGAGAGAGGGGAGGGAGGGAGGGAGGAGGGAGGGAGGGAGAGGGAGCGAGAGAGACAGAAACAAAATGTTGATTTTTTTATTAATGTTTTTTTTAATCAGTTTTTTCAACACTTTTGATGGTTTTTTGTTGTTTGTCACTTTTTTCGTGACTTTCAACACTACGTAACCCTAAAAAATAAATAAAAACCTTTGATAGTGAAAAAGACAACTATGACCACACACACACACACACACGCACACACACACACACACACACACACACACACACACACACACACACACACACACACACACACACACACACACACACACACACACAGTATTCATGCTTATGGATACAGAGACGTGCTCACAAACCAATTATGCGGAGGAGATATTCAGAGGCCAGCAGACACGTGTCTTGCAGGACTAAGTGGAGCAGGCTCTGACCCACAGAGCTGCAGTGGCTTCTGGGTAGGAGACGGTCTTAAGACCCAACAGGAAGCTACCTGGGACTTAGCAACGCTAGAGAAGGACAATATCAAAATGCTAAATGAGCTGATTAATCTGTTGATTATTTCCTGAATGAATAGATGAGTTGTTCGGCCTCTAAAATCTCAGAAAATGGTGAAAAATGTGAAACATTGGTTCCCAAAAAGTCCAAGAAGACGTCCTAAAATGTCTTGTTTTGTCCCCGACTCAAAGATATTCAGCTTACTGTCACAGAGGAGAGAAGAAACTGGAACAAATTACCTTTTTTTTCATAAAATATGACTTAAAGCGATTAATCGATTATGAAAATAGTTGCAGTTTATTTAAATTGATGACTCTAATCGATTTAATCGTTGCAGCTCAGTAGTTTAACCTTTTATTTTGAAAAGCTGACGTCTTCACTTTACATTTTATCTGTTCAGTTTTTATACATATTCTTTCAAGGAGTAGATCACTAGAAAACTAGAAGATATTCATAATCCTGACCAAACCATTTTTCTATGGAATCGGACTTGTTTCTTAAAAGCTGGTCTGAAAATGGCTTTTTGGTCTGGACCGATCCAGGTGTCTTTATTATGTTGATAATAATATTGGAGGGAAAGAAACCCAAAATGATTGTCTTGATGTCATGCATAAGACCTTTATTCTGTCCTGGACTCGGTCTTGGTCAGTCCCTCATTTGGACTTTTGGTCAGACTCAAAGTCCAGGTGTCTTGGACTCAAACCTTTTTATCGGTCTTGTCTTGGACTTGAATCTTTGGAGGGTCTTGAAACCCAAAATCTTTGTCTTGGTCTTGTCTTGGACTCAAACCTTTTTGGAGAACCTCTTTGGATTCGGTCTTGTCTTGGACTTGAACCTCTTTGGACTCGGTCTTGTCTTGGAATGGAACCTCTTTGGACTCGGTCTTGTCTTGGACTCAAACCTTTTTGGACTCGGTCTTGTCTTGGACTTGAACCTCTTTGGACTTGGTCTTGTCTTGGACTCGAACCTCTTTGGACTCGGTCTTGTCTTGGACTCGAACCTCTTTGGATTCGGTCTTGTCTTGGACTTGAACCTCTTTGGACTCGGTCTTGTCTTGGAATGGAACCTCTTTGGACTCGGTCTTGTCTTGGACTCAAACCTTTTTGACTCGCTCTTGTCTTGGACTCAAACCTTTGGACTCGGTCTTGTCTTGGACTCAAACCTCTTTGGACTCGGTCTTGTCTTGGACTCAAACCTTTTGGACTCGGTCTTGTCTTGGACTTGAACCTCTTTGGATTCGGTCTTGTCTTGGACTCGAACCTCTTTGGACTCGGTCTTGTCTTGGACTCAAACCTTTTTTGACTTGGTCTTGTCTTGGACTTGAACCTCTTTGGACTCGGTCTTGTCTTGGAATCAAACCTCTTTGGACTCGGTCTTGTCTTGGACTCAAACCTTTTTGGACTCGCTCTTGTCTTGGACTCGAATCTTTTTGGACTCGGTCTTGTCTTGGACTCAAACCTCTTTGGACTCGGTCTTGTATTGGACTCAAACCTTTTTGGACTCGGTCTTGTCTTGAACTCGAATAGTCCTGGTCTTGGACTTGTCTTAGACTCGACTAAGGTGGTCTTGACTACAGCCCTGACATCGGTTCATCTTTGCAGCTCCAGTGCGTTTCATGCACATTTTAATGATAAGTATGTAGAGTAAATAAAGTTATGAATGAGTTCCAACCTACATATGGTGGAGGATGCGTCCCTATATGTGAACGGTCAGGTCACTAAAACCTCTGACTAAATGTGATTTGATGTTTCCTTTTACCTTTATATTCTCTTTCTTTGTATAATGTCCTTTTTACATCCTGTATATTTGTAAGAATTAGTATTGATGTCTATGTGTTATTGTTGATTACCTGATTCTTTGTATGATGCATTTTGTCAATAACCCCCAAAAAAAGGTCACAGATTGATAAAAGCTGCATTTATATGTTTGTAATATTAGGTTATAAAAAGCTGCATCAGAACAAAAGTGATGCCCAGCTCTCCGTCACGTATCCATGGAGATGGGATGTGAGCGCCGAGGACAGCAGTGCTGCTGGGTGATAACGCAGCGCCACTCAGTGGCCAACAACAGCAACAACACGCCCCACAACAGAAAGCCACTGATAGACCTACACATGTGTGGATGTGTGGGAGTCAAGGGCAGGACTTTGGGTTTGGGTTCCACATTGGCATAAGTTTACACACCCATGCAAAGTTGATTAAAAAGAGGAATAAAAAAAACGTCTTTTGGAAATTGATCTTAATGCTTTAATTCAAAACATTTAGGAAAATCTAACCTTTAAGGACACCAATTTTCTTTGTGAATGAATAATGTTTCATTAATAAATAAATGTTCTTCCTTAAAATACAGGGGCATAAGTATACACCCCCTATGTTAAAATACAGGGGGTATAAGTATACACCCCCCTATGTTAAAATACAGGGGCATAAGTATACACCCCCTATGTTAAAATACAGGGGGGTATAAGTATACACCCCCTATGTTAAAATACAGGGGGGTATACACCCCCTATGTTAAAAAATACAGGGGGCATAAGTATACACCCCCTATGTTAAAATACAGGGGGCATAAGTATACACCCCCTATGTTAAAATACAGGGGGTATAAGTATACACCCCCCTATGTTAAAATACAGGGGGCATAAGTATACACCCCCCTATGTTAAAATACAGGGGGTATAAGTATACACCCCCCCTATGTTAAAATACAGGGGGCATAAGTATACACCCCCTATGTTAAAATACAGGGGCATAAGTATACAGTGTTTTTAACCCTGTGCTTGTTGTTATGTCTGTAACTCTTGCAGCAAAGTAAATTACTCAATGTCCAAAACAAATAAAAGTACTTTGACTTTCACTTTGACACCAAACCTATTAAGAGACCAAATTATCTCTTTACACATTGCTCTGGAACATTGTTGGGCCTCGCTCTACAGAAAGCGGAGTTTGATGGTGTTCTGTCCGAGGCTTTATGTTTTGAATGATCCACATGTGACATCGAACTGTGGAGCAGCGGACTTTGCTCAGACCAGTGTCATGGTTGGAAAACAAATAATGAGAAACTGGAAGAACCCGGGGGAGCCCTCTTTCCAAGAGTGGTGCATGGAGTTGGCAAAAAATGGCTTCATATGAAAAAATGTCTTTTAACATGAATGACAGGGCAGAAAAATATGTGACTAAATGGGGGAAATATGTGCAATACATTGCTACCAAACTGTACATTTGAACCATGTGTTTGTATTTATTTGAATATTTTCAGTTTGTTTCTGTTTTCTTTCTTTTATTTTTCTTTAATTTGATTTATTTTAATTTATTTATTTTCTTTTTCTTTTTACTTAAACCGTCATCACTTTGGGATATAAGTTAAGATGTCAATGGCAATGCAGACCGTAATGTTGACTCTGATGTTCAAAACTCAATAAATTACTAATTAGACAAAAAAGAAAGCTGAGTTTGATCTGAACATTTTGATATGAAACACATGGAGATCAGTTACATGCAAATACCCTTAAAAGGAGAACTCAAGAAGATGTGTAAAAATACCCTTAGACCTCAGAGGGTTAAAAGATAAAAAGGTTTTAACCATGTTCTTCTTTTGGCATCTTGCACACATTGAGTAACGCAGGGAGACACGAGTCAGAGATAAAAAAGAACCACAGCGCAGGAGAAACTAGGAGCGAGGGATTGAAAGAGAGAAGGAGATGTTTTTTTTGTAAGTGGGCCACCTTGTCCTGTAGACTGCGTTCCTCCTCAAACCTCCACAGGCCTTCGGAGAGCTGACCCCATTCGGTGCCGAGAGAGAGACTGCTCGGGGAGGGAAAGCCACGGACAAAAGTGCAACGTGCACCCTGAGAAGTACTCTAATACTGCAGTATTTAAGACAGCAATGGACTTCTGGAATGATGACATGTTGCGACAGGATTGCAGATACGACTGCAACTAACGGTTATTTTCAGTCGACTTATGCCAACCATGGACAAAAACAGATGTTCCCAACCTTTTTTGCAAGATCCTGCAAGATCCGCAGGCTTTACATATGATGACAGTCTTTGGCGTTAGATGTGAGATGATTGGCAGGAGCTCAGTCCATAGGGAGTTGGGTTGGGAACCGGAGGGTCGCTGGGTCAAGTTCCAGTACAGACCAAAGTACAGAGTGTAGATCGGTAGCTGCAGAGATGTCAGTTCACCTCCTGGGTGCTGCCAGGTGCCCACCCCATCCGCTGGTCCAGCACTGGTCTCTCAAGCTGTTCCACTAAGTGTCCCTCTAGAGTCCTGGAGAACTTCCTTTGTATAATCTGGATGGGGCATTTTGATTTTGGGGTTTGTGTGCTTTTCTTCTTGCATTGTTTGTGTGGACCATCACACATAAACCAACAATTCCAAGACAAGTCAGAGACAACAGAAAAGCACCTCGAGTCCCGACTACAGCACTTAATGTAAGGTGACCAGATGTCTCAGACAAAATCCGGGGACATTTTCAGCTCAGAAGCGTAAATACCTCCAAAACACATCATGTTTTTAATTTTTGTAAAAATTAAAACGGGGACACTAGACCTAGAGCTGAGTATCGGATACAATATAAACTATTGAGGAAAGATGTTCCTTTGACATTGATGCAGTATGAAACGAGATCGCTGCAGTCGGCAGCAGAGAAACAAGCTACAATGGAAGTTAATGGGAGAATTGTCCAGCTTGTATTTACGTTCATAAAGTGCTCGTTTTGCTGCTGACAGACTCAGATTAATATTCTAAGTGTCTGATAACATTATGGAAAGGATTTCTAAGGAGGTCTGACCTTTCTGTTAAAGATTAAGATCATTTTTAAAACAATTGTGTTCTGTAAACCCACCAGACTCCATGTAAATAATCAGTGATTTTAGCGTGTATAGAGCAGCATATCTCCACCAGACTCCATGTAAATAATCAGTGATTTTAGCGTGTATAGAGCAGCATATCTCCACCAGACTCCATGTAAATAATCAGTGATTTTAGCGTGTATAGAGCAGCATATCTCCACCAGACTCCATGTAAATAATCAGTGATTTTAGCGTGTATAGAGCAGCATATCTCCACCAGACTCCATGTAAATAATCAGTGATTTTAGCATGGTAAAATACGGGTTTCTAAAACATCTCTGAGCTCTGAGCAGCGCTGCTCCATCGGCTCCGTTTGGTCAGAGTTTTCTTTCTTTCATTCCAGTATTGGGTCTGTCAGTCACAGTGAAAACCGGGGACATTTCCGGGGACAGATCCAGCCGGGGACAGGTCACCAAAATCGGGGACTGTCCCCGGAAAACCGGGTACGTCTGGTCACCCTAACTTAATGTGAAAATGTAAAATCAGCTATGAATTGTCATACCATGGCTACAACTTTACACACAACCCCTAGCCGGTTCTTCTCATGCACAGTAAGCAGTCATCAGGCCCCGCTGCTGTGGGACTAATTCCATACTTGTTGGTGTAACGATGATGTGGGAGAAACATTTCCCAGCAAGCCACTTGAGATTCAGAGGAAAGTGAATGCGGCCTACGATATACCGGCTGAGAGAGGGAGAGAGAGGGAGAGGGAGAGAAACAGGCAGCCATGTTTTCCCTCATGCTTTTTTCTTTTTTCGCAATTACCCTTGTGGCTTTGAGGTGCTAATTAGACAGTGTTGATTAATACCAGCTGTGCATAATTTGTGCTATTATTGGACGATCACCCGAGAAAAGAAGAGAGAAGGAAAGAGAGAGAGAGGAAGAGAGAGAGGGGGTGAGAGAGAGATAGGGAGATAGTGGGGAGATAGAGAAGGACAGAGAGGGGAAAGAAAGAAAAAGGGAGAGAGAGAGGGTGAGAGAGAGAGAGGGGATAGAAGGAGAGAGAGAGGAAGAGAGAGGGAAAGAGGGAGCAAGAGGGAATGAGAGGGAGGGAGTTGGGGGGAGAGAGACAGGAAAAGGAAGAGAGTGAGAGAGGAAGAGGAAGAGACAGAGAGAGAGAGGGAGGGGAAAAAGAGGGGAGAGAGAGAGGGAGAGAAGGAGAGAGAGAGAGAGAGAGAGAGGAAGAGAGAGAAAGAGAGCACGAGAGGAAGAGACAGAGAGACAGAAGGAGGGGAAGAGAGAGGGAGAGAGAAAGAGGGAAAGACAGGGAGGAAGAGAGAGAGGGAAAGAGAGGGAGGAAGAGAGAGAGAGAAAGAGGAAGAGAGAGAGAAAGAGAGCACGAGAGGAAGAGACAGAAGGAGGGGAAGAGAGAGAGAGAGAGAACGAAGGAAAGAGAAGGAGGAAGAGAGAGAGAGAGAGAGAGAGAGCACGAGAGGAAGAGACAGAAGGAGGGGAAGAGAGAGAGAGAGAGAGAAAGAAGGAAAGAGAGGGAGGAAGAGAAAGAGAGAGAGGGAGGGGGAAAGAAGGAAAGAGAGGGAGGAAGAGAGAGAGAAAGAGAGAGAGAGAGAGGGGGAACAGTAACATGACATTGCCGACACAAATGTGTCCAAAGCCACTGAGATCACGTCTTACAAGAATAAAATATGATCCCATTAACGCACATTAACACCTGGAGCAACAAGCACTCTGCATCTGGATCATCTTTCACACCTTAATGCAGGTAAAATGCATCGGCATCTCAGCCAGGTATGAAGATGGAGCAGGTTATTATTATCAAAGGGAAATTTAATGTACTTGGCTGCAGGTAAAGATAGCCAACCATTAGCTATTAGCTGGCTTGGACACGGCTGTATTTCACTGGAAAGGAGTCCAACAATGGGACGTGTACCTGCAGTCTGCAGCCTCCGAGTCGTAAGACCTCCTCCACAGCGCTGTGGAGGAGGGTCTGGCTAGATGGGAGAGAAGCGTGCTCTGGTTCCATTGTCCTCGGGTCAAATTGACCCGTTTCAAAGTGTTTTATATCAGAAATATGGATTTCTTTCAACCAAATTGCCCGAAAACAACATGGATGATTCCATACAACGTTCTTCAGGTGACATTAATGATTACTTTCAAAGAATGTTTTGGTTGTTTTATTTAATCTTATAGCATTTGAACTTTGACATCTACCCATCTGGGATCCACTCAACATCCTCTGATCTTAACTAGTAGTCAAAATAATTCATAATTTCTGCCTTTTTAACTAAAACCTTATGTATAATTTGATATAAATGAGGTTTTTTGACCATGAATTCCAAGAATAAGTGTAAAACCTGTTATTAAACCAGCTCAAGTTTAAAAAAAAAAAAATCACCAAAAGCTGGAAAAAGTCACAAATAAATCAGAAAAAGGACAAAAACATTGGAAAAGCACAAAAAAATTTCAATTTTGACCTGGAAGGACAAGTTCATGGTTAACGGGAAGACAACACGAGGGTTAAAGATAATTTGTTAATAGATTATGATATAAAATGTTATTTCAGAATGGCTTTTAAAACCCCAAATAAGTCACGAGTCAATTTGACACAAGGGACACGAGAGGGTCCCGAAAGTGAAGACAACACGAGGGTTAAACCAATCACAATCGGGTTTTTTTATGAAGGAAAGCTTCTCTGGGGTGTAATCCTATTTTTTTTGGTGATATGCCCCTTGAATTTCTTCAGGCCTACAGTAAGTCATATCTTGATTAGAAGAGGAAAAACTGTCTACAGTCCGACCGATAAAGGACTTTTAAGGCCGATACCGATACAAATATTTGATTATTTAAAAATCCGACATGCCGATATATTGTGTCCTCTGGTGGACAGACTATGCAACGCCATCACTAACAGGGACGCTGTAGAGCGTCCTCTGGTGGACAGACTATGCAACGCCATCACTAACAGGGACGTTGTAGAGCGTCCTCTGGTGGACAGACTATGCAACACCATCACTAACAGGGACGTTGTAGAGCGTCCTCTGGTGGACAGACTATGCAACGCCATCACTAACAGGGACGTTGTAGAGCGTCCCTCTGGTGGACAGACTATGCAACGCCATCACTAACAGGGACGTTGTAGAGCGTCCTCTGGTGGACAGACTATGCAACGCCATCACTAACAGGGACGTTGTAGAGCGTCCTCTGGTGGACAGACTATGCAACGCCATCACTAACAGGGACGTTGTAGAGCGTCCTCTGGTGGACAGACTATGCAACTGGTGGCCATCACTAACTAAGGGACGTTGTAGAGCGTCCTCTGGTGGACAGACTATGCAACGCCATCACTAACAGGGACGTTGTAGAGCGTCCTCTGGTGGACAGACTATGCAACGCCATCACTAACAGGGACATTGTAGACCGTCCTCTGGTGGACAGACTATGCAACGCCATCACTAACAGGGACGCTGTAGACCGTCCTCTGGTGGACAGACTATGCAACGCCATCACTAACAGGGACATTGTAGAGCGTCCTCTGGTGGACAGACTATGCAACGCCATCACTAACAGGGACGTTGTAGAGCGTCCTCTGGTGGACAGACTATGCAGCGTCATTATTTCCTCACTGTCCCACCGATGAAGCATGGGAGAAAGGCGAGGACATCATGGGAGAAGAGAGGCGACGAGAAAATGTGTTTTTTAGAGGGATGAGACGTCCTTTCTCCTGAAGTGTTACATCAATCAGGTTTCATGATACACAGAGCACGGGTCTGTCCTGTGGACATTGGACATGTCTCATTTCTGAGCACATCTAACTGGGAAGCTGTTGCCAGGGAACCCCGGGTGGTGGGGCTGACTGACAGCTGTCACTGTGTGCAAGTATCTGTGTGCAAGTATCTGTGTGTGTGTGTGTGTGTGTGTGTGTGTGTGTGTGTGTGTGGGGCTCAATGTGTGCTGCATTCAATGACATGTCAAGTGTAAGCAAAGGGGGATGCCACGGAGATGCTGTCATGTGTGTGTGCGTGGGCGAAGGTTGGATGATGGGGGGATGGGATTGTGGGTTGGAGAGAAACGAGGAAGAGCAAGCCAAATCAGAATAATGATATAAAAAATATATATAAAAAATATTCAGAAAAAATGTAAATAATCTCAGAATGTAAGCAGTTTAATTTATGTAATAGTTAATTTAAGCAGATGCACATTTTTGTATCCTGTATATATTCAAATATTTGTTCTTATATTTTATTCCTATTTTTATTTAATGTATATTTCATGTCTATTCTATGTATATTGTATCTTAGTATTTCATTTATATTTATATTCTGTGCTGTGTGGCTGATTTAGCTGCTGTAACACTATAATTTCCCATTTTTTGGGATCAATATCTATCTATCTATCTATCTATCTATCTATCTATCTATCTATATCTATCTACATATCTATCTATATCTATCTATCTATTTTTTCAGTGATCCAGAATAAAAATCTGCAGAATACGTGTGTTAACATTTACAGTTTTATGTTTAATTTGTTCAACAATCTGTGGAAAACTTGTGGATGTGACACAGAAGTTTGCAGAATTTTTTTACATAAAAAAAAAATAATCTCAGAATATTTACACATCTCCATCCCAATCGGCAAAACAGTCCATTGCTAAATAAATGTGAAATAAAAAATCTGTTTAAATTGTTTAAAATGTGCAGATTGTGTGTGGCCCTGATGATCCTTAATGGGTTTTAGGACGAGGACAGGTCCTCATCCATGGTGCGAGGGACACATAAATAGGTCTCAGGGTAAGTTGTAACCCTGAATGTCCTCTATGTCCTTATCTACTGTACACATGTGGTACACAGTTCTTCAAATGGAAGTCTATGTTCACATTTAGTGTCAATAAATCCTGCAGAAAAGGCCAAAATCAACATTGAGCATGTCCACACGCACCAATATTCCACTATTATTCTGAATATGACAATATTCAAGATGTGTTACCGGTCATGTAAACAGCATATTCCAGTTCTCCTACAACCATCTTGTCTGTGATTGGCTGGGGTGTTTATGTATTTTGGTGTCTATCCTGTGCCTCTAGTACATGTTTGACGTTTATGACCCCTGTGTTGTTGGTGCTTTGATCACAAAATGAACAACTGGTTAGCTCTGCCGCCCCCAGTACTTTCAAAATATAAGTTCTCTATATGTTTCCCGGAGGAAGTCATTGGTTTCTACAACTGGGCCAATAGGACCTTGCTGTCCCTGAGAACTATAAAAAGGGTTACTAGGTTACAGACCTACATTATTAGTAATTGTGCTTTTTGCAATTATCGCCAATTAATTCTCCTTCTCTACTTGCTTAGAGCATGGTCTCGCAGGTCTATTTTAACATGTGGGTTTACAGATACATTGATAACTAAGGTCAGTTCCAGGGTGTGCTCATTTTATGTTTTTTAGGAGTCACATTAAAGGTTTTTGCCATCATATCAACAGTTGTATTGTATTGTATGATCTGTATTTTAGGGATTTTTGTGACCCGTGTCCTGAATAACCAGGTTATGCCAGCTCTCCCCGTATTCATGAGCGGGGGAAATGGGAAGAATGGGGCGCCTGGGGAGCTCACCTGGTAGAGCGCGCACCCATACAGTATACTGATGTTTATTTCTCAGACTCCGACATGCGGCCCTTTTGCTGCATGTCACTCCCCCCCCCTCATGTCTTCAGTAGGGGGGGAATCACCAGACGCCTCGCATCACGATACTTATGCCACGATACGATATTATTGCTATTTATATATAAAATTATATTATTATATAAAATTCTTGCAATATTCTGCGATGTATTGCAATTTATTTCCTTTTTTCCAACTTCTAATTTTTCCCAATTTCAAATGACGATTTTTTCCATCCATCCATCCATCTTCATCCCCTTATCCGGTATTCGGGTCTCGGGGGCAGCAGCTCCAGTAGGGGACCCCAAACTTCCCTTTCCCGAGCCACATCAACCAGCTCCGACTGGGGGATCCCGAGGTTTCCCAGGCCAGGTTGGAGATATAATCCCTCCACCTAGTCCTGGGTCTTCCCCGAGGCCTCCTCCCAGCTGGACGTCCCTCCACCTAGTCCTGGGTCTTCCCCGAGGCCTCCTCCCAGCTGGACGTCCCTCCACCTAGTCCTGGGTCTTCCCGAGGCCTCCTCCCAGCTTGGACGTGCCTGGACCACCTCCCTAGGGAGGCGCACAGGAGGCATCCTTACCAGATGCCCGAACCACCTCAACTGGCTCCTTTCGACGTGAAGGAGCAGCGGCTCTACTCCGAGCTCCTCTCGGATGACTGAGCTTCTCACCCTATCTCTAAGGGAGACGCCAGCCCCCCTCCTGAGGAAACCCATTTCGGCCGCTTGTACCCTGGATCTCGTTCTTTCGGTCCTGACCCAGCCTTCATGAGAAAATTGGTAGAATGACGGGAGTAAGTAGTGAACTGGTTCGAATAAATCTTCTGGTTGACCGTTGTCAAAATCACAACAACTTGGAAAGCAAGAACTAGTGAGTTGCAAGGATTTGGTGACACATTTGGTTGCCAAATCAAAGCCAATGATAAAAAGCATCATACTTCCGTCTCAATTCCCTGAAACACCAGCAAAGAAGAAGCCATCACGGGGGAATGCAGAGGCATGTTCCTCTGCTGAACCCGTGGAGATACTTCTATTATTTCTGAGCCTCTGTCAGCTCACAGAAACAGCGCTCTCCTGTCGACGATCAAACCCTCTCTCTCTTGCTACAAGACAGTTGTTTTGTGTGTGAAGTATGTCAGAAGACATGATAGTGATGTTCATGTTACCGTGGAAGCAAAGGCAACTGTCCTCCCCCGTTCCTCCGGCCTTTCTTTCATCTCCTCTGTCACTTGTCTTCCCTTAACTCCGTCCCCTCCACCCTCGCTCTGAACCCCTCATTCTGTGCTTTTATTCTCTCTCCTCCTCCTCTTTTCTTTGCTCTTTGTCCCGTCTTAATTCCACTGCTTAATCTTCCCATCTTTGATATGTTCAACGCACATCTCTTCTCCTCAAACCCAGAAAAAACAAAGCATGTTGAGAAAAGAAAATCCTAAATATAACACAAATATCTGTCAAACAGATTGTTTCTTTCAAAAGGTCCAATAAAAGGACTTTGAAAACCAAGAGAAACCTCTCCTCTTGTCCTTGTCTCCTCTTCTTTCTCTCTCCATCCCTCTCCTCTGTTGTCTCTCCTCTCCTCTCCTGTCTCTCCTCTCTTGTCTCTCCTCTCCATTCCTCTCCTCTCTTGTCTCTCGTCTCCATTCCTCTCCTTACCATCCCTCTCCTCTCCTCTCTCTCCTCTCTTGTCTCTCTTCTCCATTCCTCTCCTCTCCATCCCTCTCCTTTCCATCCCTCTCCTACCATCCCTCTCCTCTCCTGTCTCTCTTCTCCATTCCTCTCCTCTCCATCCCTCTCCTTTCCATCCCTTCCTACCATCCCTCTCCTCTCCTGTCTCTCCTCTCCATTCCTCTCCTTTCTTGTCTCGCCTCTCTATTCCTCTCCTCTCCTGTCTCTCCTCTCCATTCCTCTCCTGTCTCTCCTCTCCATTCCTCTCCTTTGTCTCTCCTCTCCATTCCTCTTTTCTCCTGTCTCTCCTCTCCATTCCTCTCCTTTCTTGTCTCTCCTCTCCATTCCTCTCCTCTCTGGTCTCGCCTCTCTATTCCTCTCCTTTCTTGTCTCTCCTCTCTATTCCTCTCCTCTCTTGTGTTTCCTCTCCATACCTCTCCTCTCTTGTCTCTCCTCTCCATTCCTCTCCTCTCTTGTCTCTCCTCTACTTCCTCTCCTCTCTTGTCTCTCCTCTCCATTCCTCTCCATTCTCTCTTGTCTCTCCTCTCCATTGGACAGAGGCAGAGCTACATAGTGTGGGTAGTGTTGGTGCAGCAGAGTGTTTCCAAATGTGTCCATCTGCCAAGGAAGAAGAGGAGGAGGTGGAGGAGGGGGAGGAAGAAGAGGAGGAGGAGGAGGAGGTAGAGGCCAGAGAGCATGTGTTTTAATCAGGTTTGACAGTTACATCGCTCCAAGATAAACGCCCGTCAAACTTGAATCCACCGTTGCTCACATGCTCCTTGAACGCATCCAGTCAGGTGGAGGACGCGTGCACGCACACACACACGCATGCACGCACACACACACACGTGCACGCGCGCACACACATATACACACGCACACGCAGTGAGTTAGAATTCTTTCAGCAGATACAGGAAGCATACATTCTGCATACACACAAACTCACATTTGCAAAGTGTCAAACGGTAACCACAGCAACGGTTGCCGTAGCTACTGTAAGAAGCCAGACTTTTTGTTGTTGTTGTGATGGCATGTTTCCCAGAGGAGCCCGTCATACATCATCTCGCATGGGGGGTGGTGTGGTAAGATGTATACTGTACATACAGTGCTGTATGACGCCAGAGGAGACGCACACTGGGAACTCTCATCCTCCAACTCTCTTCAAGAATGAGATGTCTTTCTCTGAGATTTCTGCCTCCAACATAGGGGAATGGATGGCATTCAGTTTGTGATTTTAAAAACTAGATTACAACAGGCCTAAGAGTCAACAACCACACCGGCAGCTCGGTCTACTCAGGCACAGCAGTGCTTTGAGCTCACTGCAAAAGTTAGCATGCTAACATTAAAAAGGTTAGCAAGGTTAGCATGCTAAAATTAAAGAGGTCAACATGCTAACATTAAAGAGGTTAACATGCTAACATTAAAAGGGTTACCATGCTAACATTAAAAAGGTTAGCGTGCTAACATTAAAGAGTTTAACATGCTAACATTAAAAAGGTTAACATGCTAACATTAAAAAGGTTAACATGCTAACACTAAAAAGGTTAGTGTGCTAACATGCTAACATTAAAGAGGTTAGCGTGCTACATAACAAAAAGGTTAGCACAGTGACGTAAAAGGCTGATGGGAATGGCACTGGTTTTGTGGATATTTGTTCATAACGGACAAACGGACATTTTGACCGATATTGTGATGGCACTGCATGAAAAGCGTCAACCGCAGTGTGCTACGAGGTGTTTATTGTGCCAGTTGATATCGCGATGACGATAAAAGAAACAATGACTGTGTCTCAAACCGTCTACTTGCACATTTCAAACACTTAGTTTTAAGTGTATAGTGTAGATAACTACACTAACAGGGACGTTGTAGAGCGTCCTCTGGGGGACAGACTATGCAACGCCATCACTAACAGGGACGTTGTAGAGCGTCTTCTGGTGGACAGACTATGTAACGCCATCACTAACAGGGACGTTGTAGAGCGTCCTCTGGTGGACAGACTATGCAACACCATCACTAACAGGGACGTTGTAGAGCGTCCTCTGGTGGACAGACTATGCAACGCCAACACTCGTAACAAGGTTGACCATCCGTTTTTATTTTTTTAAATATTAATTTATCAGAATAATTTATTTGCCATTATGGATGATTCTGATGAATGATTTTTTTTTTTTAAATCGGCTATTATAAAATGCCGATATCAATATATATCAGGAAATGCCGATAATATTGGCCAATAATATCGCCGTGCACATTAGCGTGTACTGACGGAAGTATGAGACACAGCCTTTATATTGTGCAGCCCTATAGTAAATAATGCAGAGGTCTGGAGGAAATCTCCGTGGTGTCCCTTTGTTGACATGACAGGATACTGCGAGACGTGGGTAAGAAGTGTCTTTTTTTTTGTAATTTGGCTGGACTGACACTTTGAGGACACTTCATAAGAGAGGTGTGGAGGAAATCTTCCCTGTGGTGTCATTTGGTCTGCTGCTGTAGAAGTGCTGATGGTGATATATCCCGATCACAGCTGTGCTGGAACTCGACTGCCAAATATTGACAGTTAAATATTTGTGAGTCATATGCACACCTCTGACCTGGAGGTCCGGCAGCCTGGATCTTGAGAAAAATAAAACTCAAAGCCCAGTGGACAGGGAAACTCTGTGTGTGTGTGTGTGTGTGTGTGTGTGTGTGTGTATGTGTGTGTGTCTTCCTTCTGATTTCCTCACTCAAACACACCTACACATTCTCACTCCCAGGGCGCCAGAAAGCGACGCCTGGTCAGGTTCCCTTGGCGTGACTGATGCAAAATGTCTCCCTCAGCGTCTATCCCTTTGGCATCATATTTAGACGCGCTTGTCTTCCCGTCAAAATAGAAAATCAACACTTTTGTTGAGGCTTTTTATCGATGTTTTTAACTTTTTATTACGTTTTGGTCCCTTTTTTCAACAATTTTGACGCTTTTTTCCCCCGATGTTTGTCCCTTTTTTTGATGTTTAAACTTTTACTCAATACTATTTCAAAAACACTTCCATTTGTTTTACAATGCTATAAAATTGAATAAGACGCCCCAAAATTAATGAAAGTAGAGATTTGTACTTGGCAAAGAGCGTTGGGTGGAATCAATCATGTTATTTTGGGGAATTAAAAAGAACATTGGTATAGGACAACATGAAGACAACATGGGGACAACATGAGGACAACATGAGGACAACATGAGGACAACATGAGGATAACATGAGGACAACATGAAGACAACATGAGGACAACATGAAGACAACATGAAGGCAACATGAGGGCAACATCAGGGTTAACTAACATGCGGGACAGGAACGGGACAGTTAGGTTTAGGAAAAGATAAAACATGGTGGGTGGGGTTACAAAATGACCGTTTCAGTGACACACGCACAGGACGTGAACCTCAGTCTCCGACCCTTCCGCCCCCCCAACCTGCATCACCTTTCCATCTTTCCTGCTACTCTCTACTACTTTCTACCGTTACGTAGACGCTAAATGGGGTTTTTAAGCCCCCAACGTCGACTTCCAGGCCCCTAACCATAAACAGTTAAAGAAATAGACCAACAGATCCTGATGCTCTGGGCGGAGACCAGTGGCGTTACTGCGCAGCCTCCAACTGAGCTTGATGACGGAGATGTGACGTGAGCAACCTGTCTGAAAGCTGTAAGTCTTCTGGTAGCTGTGCAAGAGAAATCTCAATCATTCCCAATCAGCAGAGACGGAGAGGTAGGTAGGTATATGTTAGGAGATAACATGGACACAGGCTAATTACTGCTAACTAACATGCTAGTTAACATTAACATACACAGGCTAATTACTGCTAACTAACATGCTAGTTAACATTAACATAGACACAGGCTAATTACTGTTAACTAACATGCTAGTTAACACTAACATAGACACAGGCTAATTACTGCTAACTAACATGCTAGTTAACATTAACATAGGCACAGGCTAATTACTGCTAACTAACATGCTAGTTAACACTAACATAGACACAGGCTAATTACTGCTAACTAACATGCTAGTTAACATTAGTAATTAAACCTAAACAGCTGATGTGAGCCCTAACTGTCTGCAAGCTTACACTGTACTATACAGTAATTCCTCTACTGTATGACAGTAAGTCTCGTGGTTATGACACAATCGTTAGCCTATTTTTATAAAAACGACTGTTACAGAGCCATAATGTGAGTTATAAGGTAATGGAGCCTTTTATACATTATTGTGTTTCTTTAGAAATAAACAACGGACAAATAGAGTCTTTAAATGCTTCAAATGTAAAGTTATTAGCTGTCAAAGTGGCGCCAAAATGAATGGATGTCAATGGGATGGTAACGGCATGGCATCGTAGCATCAAAATGGCGCCATAGGAGCTACTCTTAGAGAGGAGAGGCTTACCCCCTTGCATAAACCTAACCATTGCCTCCTCTTCTAGTGCAGGTAGTGCGCACACACACACACACACACACACACACACACACACACACACACACACACACACACACACACGTTTCCACTCTCCAGTGTGTTGCATGCGCTCACCTGGGCTGGCGCTGTGCAGGCGGAGCTCGGCGGGCCTCCTCCCCAAGCCGGCTGAGGGAGGGTGAGCGGCTCCGTGCCCCCCTCCCCATGGTCCGGACCACCACGTTGCCATTTGGGCTGCCGCTGGGCATCTGCTGGAGCAGCTGGGGTGACAGGCTGCGGTGTAATGCTGAGGAGCCAGGCTGCGAGAGACCCTGCTGGGGGGCCCTGTGTGGGTGGGGCTGGGCGTGTTGCTGCAGATGGGGGGCCCAGTTGCCAGGAGAACCGTGCTGCTGCTGCTGGTACTGACTGACTGTTAGGTTGTTGTCGCTGTTGGAGCGCAGCAGGACCCGCGGCGCTGATAACGAGGAGGGGGACGGCTCGTTTCCACTGCCAGAAGACGGGCCCCGGCGGCGCTTGGAGTAGGCTGGGGCCTCGCGGAAAGGCACTGAACAGGAACGAGAGAGGGAAGAGGGAATGAAGCGGTTATTCATCTTTTAGAATATTAGCGTTTCATGTTTTCAGTAGGCTCTTTGTTTCTGATAGCTCAAATGTTTGTATACTTTTTAATATTTTAATTCCCTGCCATTAGAAACCTGCAGCACCTCAGCTGAATGAATGAGAAACGCTGCAAAAAAACAGCCCAAAACTGCAAAAAAAGCATTAAAACTGACAAAAAGACTTTTCTCAGATCTAATGATTGTAGCTGGACTTCAGGTTTTTTGCGTGTTAGCCATTATTTGCTCTTGTTTTTTTCAACGATTTAGACACAGATATGGTGACAATAACATAAAAACACAAAATGTTACCCCAGGAGACCGGGGTTCATGTCCTGCGTGTCACTTTTCCTAAACGCAACTGTCCTGTTCTTCTTTATCTAAACCTGACTGTCCCATTTGTCTTTACCTAAAAATGACAGTAACAAGCTTAAAACATCACCGAAAGGTCAGAAGAGGCTGAAATGAACGTTTCCTGCATAGAGATGGAGACTGTCCCGTTCTTCTTTACCTAAACCCAATTGTCCCGTTCTTCTTTACCTAAACCCAACTGTCCCGTTCTTCTTCTCCTAAACCCAACTGTCCCGTTCTTCTTTACCTAAACCCAACTGTCCCGTTCTTCTTTACCTAAACCCAACTGTCCCGTTCTTCTTTACCTAAACCCAACTGTCCCGTTCTTCTTCTCCTAAACCCAACTGTCCGTTCTTCTGTCCGTTCTTCTTTACCTAAACCCAACTGTCCGTTCTTCTTTACCTAAACCCAACTGTCCCTTCTTCTCCTAAACCCAACTGTGTTCTTCTTTACCTAAACCCAACTGTCCCGTTCTTCTTTACCTAAACCCAACTGTCCCGTTCTTCTTTACTTAAACCCAACTGTCCCGTTCTTCTTTACCTAAACCCAACTGTCCCGTTCTTCTTTACCTAAACCCAACTGTCCCGTTCTTCTTTACTTAAACCCAACTGTCCCGTTCTTCTTTACCTAAACCCAACCGTCCCGTTCTTCTTTACATAAACCCAACTGTCCCGTTCTTCTTCTCCTAAACCCAACTGTCCTGTTCTTCTTTACCTAAACCCAACTGTCCCGTTCTTCTTTACTTAAACCCAACTGTCTCGTTTGTCAGTACTTTTACCTAAATAAAGGATCTGCATCCTGCTTCCATCCCCATGCCCCACACACACTCAGCAGCTCAGACACACACTGAGATATTGAACTGAGATGGCGGAGATGGCTCCGTGCTCTGGACGGCTCCCCCTGACCGTCATTAGCGTGATTATGAGGAATCCATGAGCAGAGCCCAGTCATTCCAACAAGCAGCGCCTGATTATTGAATGGATTACCAGACGTACCAAGGCTACTGGAATGTCGCCTCTCAGCTGTGCTGCAGTCAGCGGTGGAAGAAGTATTCGGATCCTTATTTAAGTAAAAGTACCAATACCACACTGAATGATGAATGTAACGGAAAAAAAGTGTCAAAAATGGGACAAAAACAGTTAAAAACATCGATAAAAAGCGTCAACAAAAGTGCTGATTTTCAATTTTGACTGGAAGACAACATGAGGGTTAATCAGTTTTGTTATTATTGGGGTTTTTGTTGCCTGCATGCTTGCTTTAAAGCCGCTGTCTACTATGAATAAAGTTGAGGTACTGAACATTCACATGAATACTCTCTATTCTCTGAATCTCTTGTACACAATTGCTCACACAAATTATCACGCAAATTGGGCGAGAGTGGGGAGTCAAAACAACCCGAACAAACTGTGTGAACGTATGTAACAGTCGGAAAAGCAATCAGTGGGCTCTATGTAATTTAATGCTCTGGAAACACAGGATGCGGGTCAGAGGTCAGCGAGACTGGAAGCCCTCAGCCGAGCTAAACAACGCCGGTGACGTTATGCTAACACACTGAGCTGCCGGAGGAACACAGCTCAGAAGCAGTTAATATGATGTGTGGTGATTGGAAAGTCAAAATCAAGGATAAAATGTACATTTATAACCAAGATTTTTATTTTTAGGACTCTCCTCCCAGAGTCCCAGTTGACGTCACTCTGCAGATTTCAAATCTCTAAATTTTCCTATCAAATGAAAAGTTGTATTTTAGTCAGGAATTTTCTTCAAATGTTGGAAATAACCTGTTGGATTTAACAGTTATTACAAGGACCGAACTGGATCCTAAAGAACCAAAGACTCAATCACTACGAGTGATTGCAAAATCCTAAAAATCATCTTAAAAATCACAAATATCTGGAGCAAATTTATTTATAATTATTTTTTTAAGATTAACTTATCTGGCTGAGTACTGACGGTCACCTAACAACCAATCCAGACAGCCGTGCCGACAATGTAACAGCCAATAATAAAGAGTTATGGATATGTGTGTCCACAGCTTGTTGAAGTAAATATAAATGGGCTGTATTTAAGTATATAACTTCTCAAAGTTCTTTTACATAGTACTGGAACTATTCAACTATTTTTGTCGCTCTTTTGTCGACCATTTGTCGCCTTATCGTCGCCCTTTTGTCGGCCATTTGTCGCCTTTTTGTCGGCCATTTGTCGCCCTTTTGTCGCCCTATTTGTTGCCTTATTGTTGCCTTTTCGTCACCCTTTTGTCGACCATTTGTCGCCTTATCGTCGCCCTTTTGTCGACCATTTGTCTCCCTTTTGTTGCCCTATTTGTTGCCTTATTGTTGCCTTTTCGTCACCCTTTTTTCGCCCATTTGTCGCCCTTTTGTTGCCCTTTTGTTGCCTTTTCGTTGCCTTTTTGTCACCCTTTTGTTGCCCATTTGTAGCCTTTTCGTAGTCATTTTTACCGTCTTTTTTTACCTTTTTGTTGCCTCTTTGTCACCTTTTCGCCACCTTTTCGGCAGTTTTTGCCGCCTTTTTGGATGTCTGTCCCTGTCCTCTGTCTCGGCTCTCTAACCTGCGGCTGATCTGCAGGGTAAATCCAGACAGCTAGCTATCTGTCCAATCTGAGGACTATGGTTACCTGGTGCTCAGATCTCTGCAGGGTAAATCCAGACAGCTAGCTAGACTATCTGTCCAATCTGAGGACTATGGTTACCTGGTCCTCAGGTCTCTGTAGGGTAAATCCAGACAGCTAGCTAGACTATCTGTCCAATCTGAGGACTATGGTTACCTGGTCCTCAGATCTCTGCAGGGTAAATCCAGACAGCTAGCTAGACTATCTTTAGAGTTTTCTGTTGACGACTAAAACAACTTCTGAACGTACACACGTTCCACCAAAACAAGTTCCTTCCGGAGGTTATTTAGCAGCGGCACCGTGGCTTCGTCCGGCGCTTAGCACCGCCCAAGACAATTATGATTGGTTTAGAGAAATGCCAAAAACCAGAGCACGTTTTTCTCCCATCCCGGAATGCTGTGTGGCCATCTAGCTTAAAACTTAAAATGTTAAAATGATCCTGAATCCATGAACAGACATCAAGAAAACATCTACCAAGACGAGAAAGCTCACGCTGATTTCTTTTGTCCATGCAGCCAGAAAGATCTCGGAGCACATACTGAAGGACAGAGAGAAGACGCACACAACGTCCTGCATGCTTCTGCACCAAAAGAGAAAAGGATACTGATCCCTTTATTAGATAGTGACAGTAGAGAGATGACAGAAAGGGAGAGGGACATACAGGACCAAATTCTCCTTCCAGCTGGGGATTGAAATGTCTGCACTCAACCCATTCAGCCTCTTTTTTCTTATGTAACAGTTATTGTGTATGTAAATTTGTCTGTATGTATTGTTTATTTTACATAGGTTTAATGTTTGTGTGATCTCTAAGGAGGTGTTCCAGGCCATTGGGGAAGACCCAGGACTAGGTGGAGGGATTATATCCAACCTGGCCTGGGAAGTTTGGGGTCCCCTGCTAGAGCTGCTGCCCCCATGACCCGACCCCGGAAAAGGGGACAAAGATGGATGTTTGTTTGTTTATGTATGTATGCACCTTTCACCAAGGCATTTTCCACATAAGCGTACTTATTGTAGCAATAAAACCTTTTCAGATTCTGATGTTGCGGTTCATGGTCAGAACCTGAACCTCGGGGCCACCAGGGCCCTACATGCATGCAGCAATTCGCACAGAAAAAGGAAAGAAATGGAGCAAAAAAGCACTAAATTTGGATAAGATGT
>CM049371.1:37760962-37853462 GCA_026937815.1 Etheostoma perlongum
GTGATTTTGTAAAGTTAGAAGAAGAACAACAGGGTTAGGGTATTGTACTTAAGTATTTACTTAACTTTCTTTCCATTTTCTGCTACTTCAGACAGAAGTATTGTTCTTTTTACTCCACTACATGCAGCCATGCGCATGGACCCACGTTCCTGAGACACGTCCACAGCGGCGTGTATGTCCCAGCCTGTCTCACCCTCCACCGCCTCCACCTGCAGGTGGTCAGCTGTGTTGGTTGGAGTGAAAGGGAGACACCAGGCCAGGCGGATATCGCTAATAATACTGTGTTGTTTTACGACGACGTAGTTTTAGGCGTCGGGGGCGTCACACACACTCTCACTGAAGTCCAAGACTCTTCCACACCTCGCCTGTATCCTGGGACAGGTTTCCTGAAAGGACGCTTTTCTAAGGACTGTCTTTGTCTGCTGGCTTGTAAGGAGAGGAGAAAAAATACATTTTTTCCCAACAAATGTGAAATGTCTGTTACAATAATGATTTTTTTTTGTCTCAGGTGTCTCTGGTACTTGGCAGTTAAGGCGGCGTGTCTCATGTTGTCTCATGTTATCCTCGGGTCAAATTTGACCCATTTTCAGTTTTTTTTTCATTAAAAAAAAAAAAAAAAAAAGGGCCTTTGAAATAAGCTGAAAATGTCAACATTAGAAATATAAAGTAACTTTGGAAAAAACATTAAAAAAGCACCCACAACATTGAAAAAGTGACAAAACTGTCAGAAAAAGCAACAATAGTGTTGACAAAAAAACTGTTTTTCATGTGTGACGGGAAGACAACACAAGGGTTAAAGGTCCTAAAGTGGGACCCAGAGTGGACAACACACTCATGGGGGTCATTAGCTCGGTGCAGATGATGCAGAAGGTCTTAACTCTGCAGGGGCCAAACTTTTACAGACGCCATTTTATTGTTTTCTGTTATGCTGAAAGTGTAAATGATGAATGATTAAATAAAATCTTACTTTTTGTGACATATTACACGAATGTCTAATCTGTCATTTGCTGCCTTTTGGAGATTTTTCCACCTTTTCTTGGCTTCTTTATGCACGTTAATACACATTTTTTACCTGGGGGGCCCAAACTTTTGAACCCCCCTGCAGAGATGATGAAGCTGTCAGACTCTACAACACCTGCACCCCTAATAACGTAGTCTCTATGAAGTACTCACAACTCACCATGGCTCTAAGTATATTTTTATTATCTGTATTTGTATTTTTCCATTCCGTGTACTTGTTTATACTCTGGTTAGACTAAATACCATCTATACTATGGTTACTTACTTTCGCTATATTATTTAATTACATCTTATTCTACTTAATTTCACATCACTTATTCACTTACATTGCAGTATTTTCTGTACTACGGCCACCTAACTTTACTTAATATCTTTATATAATGCCACTTTACATTCATTCAGTACTTTTTGCACACTGTCTGTTTGTGGAAAACTGCTGCTGTAACAAGGGAATCTCTATTATCTAATCTAATTCTCTCTAAAAACAGACAAAACTATTTCATTTCCATTTTGTTTGAGTAAAGTATTAGTAAAGGTACAAATTATGACAAACAGTTTGAGTACAACAAACCAGGACAGCTGCTTTAAAAGCTTCTCCATTGGTGAAAAATCCTCCTTTTGGAACGAATAAAAGAAGTTTTAGCGGTGTGATGAATCTCACTTGGAGTAGTCAATTCATTTGCACATATGACATCATTAAAACATGAAAAGAACAGACACAATAACAACTGAAACGCTGAGAGAGACACACACACACACACACACACACACACACACACAGACACACACAAAAATAAAGCTGGCATTCAAAATTTATGAAACCAAACTACATGGTCACTCGGACGGCGCATTTTGGAGATGCAAAATGAATGAATGTGCATGCTTAATGAGGGTTAGATAAGAGTTTTTCCAGGTTGGAGATATTAATAAAAACTGGTATTAAAAAGAGAAAAAAGTTTATAAAAAAAAAAAGTCTATTAACTACTAAAACATGTTAAATCTCCTAAAAAACTGACTGAGAATTATATATTGAAGCGCAAATGGTCTTAAAAAAGCATATAAATAACTGAATATAAAGGGCATATACGGCAGAAATAAGCTTCCAAACACATCTTGAATCCATCTGTGTTCAAAGAGACAGAATGAGAAGAAACACATGGCTACATGTGCAGTTTGGAGATTGAACGTGCCCCAGTTGTTGGGAGCGGGGGATACGGGGGGGAGGAGGGGGGGGGGGGGATATAGGATTTGAGCCAACGACAGACTGGTGAGCAGCTTCTCCCAGCAACACATCCCTGTTGTTGCTAAGCAACTCAGAGGGGGACGGCTCCATACATCACTAAAGCTACACTTACAGTATCCGCGTGCACACCTGCCCGTTGTATGATGTCATGCACCCCCCCCCCCCCCAAGTTGTTTGATTTCCTGCTGCTGTGTGAAGTCATCTGGTTACACCCTGTCCTCGGTAATGAAGGCCTGTCACAGCTTCCTCCTTCTCTTTCTTTTTCCGCTACAACTTCAAAGCACGGCGACACGCTGATGCGGATTCATCCAAGAAATGACCCGGCTGAAAAAGCAGCATACCAGATGGCTACATGCAAAGCATATGTTGTCATAAAGTATGCAATAATGCAGAGATTAGAGCAGATTTCCAGACTGTGCGCTGCCATTTCATGCTAGTCGAAACATCAAATATGCATCTCTTTTGTGTCAATACAGCGTTTTCCTGAAACACGTTTTATTTTGAAAACAAAGCCTCATGTTAGGTCAGCTGGTTCCTATGTGGCCACTGCTGGTTTCCATATGTGATTGTTAAACATATCAATCTAAAATCATGAGCATGAATCTGCAATCCCAGGTAGAGTGGTGGTCTTATGTGTGTGCCTTTATTGAGTGCTGGCAGTGCATTTTATTGTATTTATATTATTGTACCTTATATTTTTTATTGTGCTTTTACTGTGTTATCTATTTATTCTGTCTTATCTTTTTGTGCAGCACTTTGGAAACCTTGTGTTTGTTAAAATCGTGCTATATAAATAAAGTGGATAGGATACAAATTACAGCACCTCATGCCAACCTTACACCAAATGACTTTGTCTCTGGTTGTCTCCATCGTTTGGTGTAAGGTCCTTAAACTCAGTCCCAGTCAGTCTTTCCCCGTCTGAACGTTGAGACAAAACCAATCGGTCTCTGATTTTATGGTAAGTTTTCAGTCTTGGTAGTGAAGATAAATCATGTGACCCAACCAACCAATCAACAACCAATGGGTGAGCGCCCTCTAGCACCAAACAGCAAACAGCTAGAGTATATATATATATATATATATATATATATATATATATATATATATATATATATATATACTGTATATATATATATAGGGGGGGGGAAAAAATCAGTACAGCATCGTATCTAAATATTTTCTGTGGCAATACTGTATCGAGACACAGAAGCCAAGTCTCAATCTATTATCATTATTATTATCATTATCATTATTATTATTATTATTATTATTATTATTATTATTATTATTATATCTGTCATTTTGTCTGCTTGAAAATCCTATTTTGCGGCAATAAAATGAAAGTTAGAAGAACAAACAGAGATTTATCTTTTTAGATGCAACAGATGAGGTTGAAAAAATTGAAGTTGGAAAAAAGGTAATGAATTGCAATATATCGCAGAATCCTGCAATATGTTTAACATCTGAATTATATTGTATCGTGACATAAGTACCATGATGATATCCTATCGGGAGGCCTCTGGTGATTCCCACCCCCTAATATTTATGTAAATATATGTTTTTTTCTGGAAATCTGCATATCCACTCCCTGGTTGTATATAACAATAATCATATATCACATACAGTCACTTCTGCCCTGCTCTGACAGCTAGATGTCTCTTTTTCCTGCAGCAGAAGTGTCAGCCAGCTCTGGATGTTTTTTAGAAGGATATTTTAAAGGCTTGTGTTCACGAGGTGCGGCAGTGTAGAATAGACTCCAACTTTAGGGAGCAAACAGAGCGTCCTCAAAACTGTAAATCCTGCAGAAAACTGGGAAATAGATGAGTGTGAGAGTGGTTAAGGTGTGTTTGTGGATGTGTCAAGTGCATGTGTGTGTGTGTGTGCATGTGTGTGTGTGTGTGTGTGTGTGTCTGTGTGTGTAAGTGTGTGTTTGGTCAATACATGCTCCCTGTCGGATTATCACACCCTGCGAGCGGTTGGTCTAATAATGCCCATCTGTCAATCATTCTTACACAGGCTTACGGCTGTGTGGAAAGGAGAAATCTGCTACAGACATCCTCAACATACACGCATTCATTATAGTGTGTGTGTGTGTGTGTGTGTGTGTGTGTGTGTGTGTGTGTGTGTGTATCTCATTTTAGAGTGACAGCCCATTGTAAAGAAACTAAATAACTTCTTTTGGGAGCATATGTTGCAATGAGCAGACTGAGCTTTTTTGCATTAGTTCTTTAAATATTTGCCTTGTTTCCATCGCTGCTGCGGCTGTGACCCGACCCCCGGCTCGCAGACGCTGCAGATTATTATTATTATTATTATTATTATTATTATTATTGTCTTTCCTGTCGCTCGCGAAAGTCTTTATCTAAATATGGAAATGAGTTGAGAGCTGATGGAAAAGACGAGGCCGTTAAAGACAATTGCGTGGATGTATAAGCGTTTTGCTGATGATTGTTCAGCATTTTCTATTCATGGTTGTTGTTGTTTTTCAAGTGACAGAACATTACATACATTAAGTACATTTACTCTAGTACTGTGCTCATTTTAAAGTACTGGTACATATACGGATGTCACAGGGGGGAAGGAAAGCAGGGGATTCATTTAAAAATGCTAATTAGATCTATTCAGATTGGACCTTTACTTGTAACAGAGTATTTGTACACTGTGGTATTGTTACTTTTACTGAAGTTACATATCTGAGTACTTCTTCCCGGTGATAGTTTCATGCCGTAAAACTGTGTTGAGATTTATTAAGCAAGTATCCAGCGGTGGAATGTAACTAAGTACATTTACTCCCAGTACTGTACTTCAGTCCAAATGTTGAGGTACTTGTACTTTACTTGAGTCTTGTCTTTTCATGCCACTTTCTACTTCTACTGCGTTACATTTCAAAAAGAAATATTCTACTTTTTCCCTCTGAGAGCTTTAGTTACTCCTCACGTACACACAACACACATGTAGTTTATAAAATCTGATGTTTTATTATAAAGTAACCATAGCAACAACATACCGGCTCCAGGTCCAGCTGAGATGATGAGACCATTTAACACACAGCTGGTTGGATCCTTTAAACCTTCTACAATGGGAGGAGAGTTCTGCATCGAGTACTTTTACTTTTAATAATTTAACCCTCCTGGTGTCTTTGGGTCAAATTTGACCCATTTTCAAAAAGTTTCTACTGCAGAAATTTGGGCTTCCTTCAAACAAATTATCCAAAAAAGTAACGTGGATGGTTCCCAGCAACGCGTTAACACGTTAAATAAATAATCAGTTCACTACTTTCATTGGATTTGGGTGTTTTTTGTCAATTTTATAACATTTGGAGAAAAAGAAATTGATAAAAAAACTTATCAAAGAATAACAGAAAAAGAAAAGAAAAAAAAAGAAAAATGTCATAAAAAAAAAAAGAAACCTGACAAAAATGTCAAAAAAGTCAAACAATTTGGGGAAAAAACTACAATTTCAAAAGACTCAGAAAAAGTCGACCAACGCATCCAGCCAAGTCTCGGAGAAAGGACACCACAGCTCCTGACGTCCCGCTGGAAACGGACGCAGGCACGGAGGCCCCCAGAAAACCGCACACTGTCTAGTCTCTATCCATGCTGTTCCTTTGACGCCGGAAATTCTACTGGATTTCACTCTTTTCGGCCGGATAAGTCCTCTGTCTCTGTGTCGGCGCTCTAACCTGCGGCTGATTTCTGAGGACTATGGTTACCTGGTCCTCAGATCTCTGCAGGGTAAATCCAGACAGCTAGCTAGACTATCTGTCCAATCTGAGGACTATGGTTACCTGGTCCTCAGATCTCTGCAGGGTAAATCCAGACAGCTAGCTAGACTATCTGTCCAATCTGAGGACTATGGTTACCTGGTCCTCAGGTCTCTGCAGGGTAAATCTAGACAGCTAGCTAGACTATCTGTCCAATCTGAGGACTATGGTTACCTGGTCCTCAGATCTCTGCAGGGTAAAATCCAGACAGCTAGCTAGACTATCTGTCCAATCTGAGGACTATGGTTACCTGGTCCTCAGATCTCTGCAGGGTAAATCCAGACAGCTAGCTAGACTATCTGTCCAACGAAACGGAGGAACGGAGAGACGAAGAGAAGGAGAGAGGGTCTGGGGCCCTTATTGGCCCAGTTGGGAGTCAAGCCTACACAATGGAGGAAATCTAAAAACAATGACGCAACAAAACGGCAGATTTGTTTGGCTAAAGCGTTACATCTTCTGGACACAGTGAGCAGGAGAGACTGTGAAAGCCACAGGGCTTATGGTGTTTAGATCACATCACATCACACACACACTCACACACACACACACACACACACACACACACACACACACACACACACACACACCCACACACACACACACACACACAGACATCATTTAAACACACTAAAGCTGCATACAGTAAGAGGCTCTGCACGATGCAAGCTGTCTTCAAAGAGAAGGAGTGGGCTGCAAGTATGATGTTTGTGTTTAAGGTGGAGCGGTAGAGAGGGCCGACCGACGGGAGTATAAATTAAAGAGTAGAAGGAGTGTGTGTGTGTGTGTGTGTGTGAGCAGGGGGTGGGGGAGGGATGACGACGACCCACCTTTGCAGCAGGCTGAACCCATAGCGGCCAATCAAGACTCCAGAAGTAAAGAAGTCCCATTCCCCAAGTCGAAACAGTGTGAAGGGCGGGAGTTAGGGGTCTGTAGCAGATGTGGGCAGCAAACAAGAGGTTCTTTGGGGGGGGGTAATCCTGCACCACGGCGTCCCACTTCCCTTAGCCCTTCACCGGGTCGCTGCAGTGTAAGGCTGGTGCATGGCGTCCATGAGACAGGGCAACAATTGCGGGATTACATCTTTAGATTAGATTAGATTTCTCTTTCGCTCTCTCTCTCTCTTCATTAATTCCCCCCACAGCCTCATCTTTCTCTGTCCTCCTTTATATATTTATTTGTTTGTTCATCTTTTCTCATTTTCTCTGAGGCCTCGTAATCCCCAAGCCATCTCCCTCCGTGAACCTCAAGCTGCTCTAAAGGCTCTGTGTCTACTTTAGTTTACAGGAGACAGCATCGACACAACGGGTGTACGCAGCCAACAGAAAAAGTGGAATGTATATTATTGGATATGCGTATATGTATGGAAGATACACACGATTGGTGATAGTTTGCATGGCTCTGAAACTGAAAATATCTCTCATCAGGTGGGAGATCCAATCTGCTTCTCCAGAATTTAATAAGTGAGTTAATGGCAACTAAGCAACGAAGGTAATAAATAGCAAGATGTGAAGAAAAACAAGATGGAATTAGTTCAAAAACTGATTTATTATATTAATTTCTGTATGTTCGTGAGAAATCTTTCTCGTCTTCTCACCTCCCTCTCGTTCCTCACGCACACACACACACACGCACATACACGCACACACACACACACGCACACACACACAGTGAAATAACGTTCAGACAGCATACACACGAATACATATACAGTACATATATATACATATACACATGCATATATATACATACATACTGCAAATACATATATGCACATGCACATACTGTACATACAGTACATATATACACACATACATATATATATATATATATATATATATACACAAACATACATGTACATACATACATATCACTTATAGTAGATTAGATTAAAAATAATGAACTCCAAAGAGCTATGGTTTAAATGGCCGGGGTCATGACTGTAATCAAAAGTAAAGTCCTGACAAGCCGTCTAATTTCCCTCCTTTAACTCTTAATCTCTCTCTCTCGGACACAGAAACACGATTTAGTTAATCGTTTCTCCGAAAGACGCTCAACGGAGCAGTGTGTTGTATAACAAACAAACGGCATCAACAGAAGACTCATTGACTCCATCTGCCGAGTAAATCGAACATGTCCACGCAGAGCGGCGCCGATCGGGCCACACCTCTGGAAACCGACCAATCAGTGCCCACCCAACCAAAGCTCCCCCTGGCCAAGGCATTGGTCCTTTCTCCCGGCCTTATCGGCTCGGGGTTGTCCCGGTGTAAACATAAACATTCATCCTCTTGGCAACGCCTAGGGGATTATACCGGGAGATCACAGGAGGATCAAAACCGACATGAATCCCAAAGGGAGACTCAGGAATACGCACTGGGTGGCTGGAAGAATAGGTGGAGGGATGGATGGATGGGTGAGTAGATGATGGATGGATGGTTGGATGATAGATGGATGGATGAATAAATTGATGGATGGATGGATAAATAAATGGGTGGATGAATGAATGGATGGATGGATAAATAAATTGATGGATGGGTGGATGAATGAATGGATGGATGGGTGGATAATTGAATGGATGGATGGGTGGGTAGATGGTTGGATGATGGATGGATGGATGGATGGGTGGATGGGTGAGTAGATGATGGATGGAGGGATGGATGATAGATGGATGGATGAATAAATTGATGGATGGATGGATGGATAAATAAATTGATGGATGGTGGATGAATGAATGGATGGATGGATAAATAAATTGATGGATGGGTGGATGAATGAATGGATGGATGGGTGGATAATTGAATGGATGGATGGGTGGATGAATGAATGGATGGATGGATAAATAAATTGATGGATGGGTGGATGAATGAATGGATGGATGGATAAATAAATTGATGGATGGGTGGATGAATGAATGGATGGATGGATAAATAAATTCATGGATGGGTGGATGAATGAATGGATGGATGGGTGGATAATTGAATGGATGGATGGGTGGGTAGATGGTTGGATGATGGATGGATGGGTGGATGGGTGAGTAGATGATGGATGGATGGATGGATGATAGATGGATGGATGAATAAATTGATGGATGGGTGGATGAATGAATGGATGGATGGATAAATAAATTCATGGATGGGTGGATGAATGAATGGATGGATGGGTGGATAATTGAATGGATGGATGGGTGGGTAGATGGTTGGATGATGGATGGATGGGTGGGTGGGTGGGTGGATGGGTGAGTAGATGATGGATGGATGATAGATGGATAAATAAATTGATGGATGGGTGGATGAATGAATGGATGGATGGATAAATAAATTGATGGATGGGTGGATGAATGAATGGATGGATGGATAAATAAATTGATGGATGGGTGGATGAATGAATGGATGGATGGGTGGATAATTGAATGGATGGATGGGTGGGTAGATGGTTGGATGATGGATGGATGGATGGGTGGGTGGGTGGGTGGATGGGTGAGTAGATGATGGATGGATGATAGATGGATAAATAAATTGATGGATGGGTGGATGAATGAATGGATGGATGGGTGGATGAATGAATGGATGGATGAATGAATGGATGGATGGGTGGGTAGATGGTTGGATGATGGATGGATGGATGGGTGGGTGGATGGATGGAGGGTGAGTGGATTGGTGGATGGATGGGTGGGTGGATGAAAGGATGGATGATGGGTGGGTGGATTGGTGGATGATGGATGGATGGATGGTGAGTGGATGGATAGATAGATGGATGGGTGTATGAAAGGATGGATGGGTGGGTAGACTGGTGGATGGATGAAGGATATATTGAAAGATAAATGGATGGATGATAGATAGATGGATGGATAGATGATAGATAGATGATAGATAGATGATAGATAGATAGATAGATAGATAGATAGATAGATAGATAGATAGATAGATAGATAGATAGATAGATAGATAGATAGATGGGTGGGTGGATGAAAGAAAAAGAGGAGCAGCCTCTTTACCACTCACCTATATCCGTCTCTTTGTGGTTCTTGACGAGTTCAGCGAGCTCAAAGTTCCCGGCGATGATGGCGACCTGGAGAGAAGAAGCACATCAAACTTTAAAAAAACATCTTTTATATAGTTATAACAAATCATATCAATTTTAATAAAAAATATACCGTTGTCATGGTTTGGGCTGCTTATGATATATACCTTTAAATACTCATTTCCGTCATTATTTCCATTATTTAAACATGTTTTTATAAAAACAGATTGTCTGAGTGTTGATGTTTTTCTATTGGAAGATGATTTGTTTGATTGTATCTAGCCTAAGGTTGTAAATCTTTTTTAGTTATTTATTTTTTATTTTGTGTTTTATTTGTGTCTTGTACTCTTCCGTTTTCAATTTGTTTTGGGAGCATGAAACCATAAAACTGGATGAAACATTTCTTAATTTCCAATATCGGAATGACGTTTAAAGTTCAGATAAAATCAACCGTGTCCGTCAACAACCAATGGGTGCGCTCCCTCCGGCACCAAACAGGAAGCAGCAGACGCTAGTCAGTGTTGTTTATGGTTCCAATGGGGAAATGCTAAGCTAAATGCTAACCTACATATTCCACAGGATGCGGATCGGCTCCGTGCTCCGCCGTCCGACAACACCCACCAGGTCTGGATTTGTTGTGGAACGGCTGCAGCTATGACGGACAGCTGAAGTCTCGAAGACCCACGAGATCTCGCGAGATCACGTAGACTAGAACCACAAAACCAACAACAGTTAGTTTCCATCCAGAGGAGTAGAGGGGGAACAACTCGTCTGTGGTTTCAAGGTGTAGTGCAGGTAGATATGATCCGCCGTGAGCACGCTCTATTTTATTTTGAAAATTTTCATTTATATCTGTGCTCGACTTCCTGTCCCGCACATCTGCCGTGTGCTGGATTGCTGCGGAGATCATAGACGCTCTGCGTATCTGCTCCAGAGGGCAGGGGACCGAAGGAGCCGGGACGCAGCCGGGACGCAGCTGGGACCGCAGCCGGGACGAAGCCGGGACGCAGCCGGGGACGAAGCCAGGAGAACACATGGGGGGCGAAGCCGGGACGAAGCCGGGATACAGGCGGGACCGCAGGAGCTGGGACGCAGCCGGGACCGCAGGAGCCGGGACGCAGCCGGGACGAAGCCGGGACACAGGTGAGACCGCAGGAGCCGGGACGCAGCTGGGACCGCAGGAGCCGGGACGCAGCTGGGACCGCAGCCGGGACAAAGCCGGGACGCAGCCGGGACGCAGCCGGGACGAAGCCGGGACACAGGCGAGACCGCAGGAGCCAGTACGCAGCCGGGACGCAGCTGGGACGCCGCTGGGACCGCAGGGGCCGGGACGCAGCTGGGACCGCAGCCGGGACAAAGCCGGGACGCAGCCGGGACGAAGCCAGGAGAACACATGGGGGGCGGCCGGGACGCAGCCGGGACGAAGCCGGGACACAGGCGGGACCGCAGGAGCCGGGACGCAGCCGGGATGCAGCCGGGACCGCAGGAGCCGGGACGAAGCTGGGACACAGGCAAGACCGCAGGAGCCGGGACGCAGCCGGGACGCAGCTGGGACCGCAGGAGCCGGGACGCAGCTGGGACCGCAGCCGGGACAAAGCCGGGACACAGGCAAGACCACAGGAGCCAGGACGCAGCCGGGACGCAGCTGGGACCGCAGGAGCCGGGACACAGCTGGGACTGCAGCCGGGACAAAGCCGGGACACAGGCAAGACCGCAGGAGCTGGGACGAAGCCGGGACACAGGCAAGACCGCAGGAGCTGGGACGAAGCCGGGACGAAGCCGGGACAAAGCCGGGACGCAGCCGGGACGAAGCCAGGAGAACACATGGGGGGCGAAGCCAGGACGCAGCCGGGACGAAGGCCGGGACCGCAGGAGCCGGGACGAAGCCGGGACACAGGCGGGACGAAGCCAGGAGAACACATGGGGGGCGAAGCCAGGACGCAGCCGGGACGAAGCCGGGACACAGGCGGGACCACAGGAGCCGGGACGCAGTCAGTGGAAATACACACATTGACTTTAATAGAAACCAAATGACTCTGCAGCCTGTGGAGTTTGGGGATAGGAGGGAAAGTTGCAGATTTTCAACCCTTCTGAAGCGCGTTACGTGACGGGAGTTTTACCGACGGCTAAACGCAGACCTCCGGTACCGGAGACATTCATCTGCAGAACACCTGCAAACCTTCCCTTAAAGTTTCCAGCTAACTGTCTACAGATCAGCTGTCAGCAGAGCTTCAATATCTCGGACGAGGTCCGGAGAGACTCTTTAACAGACTATTTTAAAACAACACAGTCAAAACATTGGAGAGAATTTGCTTGGAAAATAAGTCAGAGATTTTTCATCACACCTCATATTATGGGAAGAATTTCTCCAGTAGCAGGAGAGAATGGGGGGAAAGTAAATCATACACATATTTACTTTACATGTCTGGTAATAAAGTACTTCTGGGAGGAGGTGGAGAAGGCCATAACAGAAATAATTGATATTAAAGAATCCCTGACATTCAAAAACTGTTTGGGTATTAACACACAATGTAAGATTAAAGCAAAGGAGTGAAATACTTTAATGTACTACGTCTTACTGCCCTGAAGCAACTGGACATGCACCAGGATTACATTTATGGTATATATATATATATATATATATATATATATATATATATATATATATATATATATATATATAGTTTCTAGATTCCAGGTTAACACTACACGGTGGTGGTGGTGTGGTCATTACTTAGAAATCCTCACGGGGGCGACAGAACTACACACTTTAGTTTTAAACACAATATCGAGGCTACTCTCGCTCTCTCACACTCACTAACACACACACACACACACACTCACACACACTCACACTCTCACACTCACTAACACACACACACACACACTCACACACACTCACACTCTCACACTCACTAACACACACACACACACACACACACACACACCTTATCTCACACACACAAACACACACATTGTCTCTCTCAAACACACTTTCTCTCTGACATGCACGCGTGCGCGCATGCGCACACACACTAACGCACACACACACACACACACACTAACACACACACACACACACACACACCTTATCTCATACACACACGTTCTCTCTCTCTCAAACACTTTCTCTCTGACACGCGCATGCACACACACACACTCACACACCTTATCTCATACACACAAACACACACTTTCTCACTGACACGCACACACTGACACTGACACACACACACACGCACACACTGACACTGACACACACACACACACTGACACACACACACACACACACACACACACACACACACACACACACACACACTCCTCAAGGGAAACCCAGCAGCATTACATAAGCATGGCTGCTCTGATTGAGAACAGATATTCATTTGGACGAGGAAGAGGACGAGGAAGAGGAAGAAAAGGTGTGTTACTAAAGCAGAGTTGGCTGGAGTAGTGATGCTCTGCTCCCTCCCTCCGCAGTTCACCTTTCCTTCCTTTAAATAAAGACGCATCATCTGAGATAAAGGACTCTGGACTCTCTAACCGAGATGTTCTCCTCCAGTACGACTGAATGGATCCTCTTCCATTTTTCCAACATACACAATATCTTGCATATTTGTTTTGACCAACCACAGCGAGTCAATACGTGTAATTTAGCTGGTCTTCATGGTTGCAAATGTGATGTTTCACAAAAATTAAACAATATAGCGCTTTTTTTTTAACCCTTGTGTTGTCTTCCCATTAAAATTGACAATCAACACTTCTGTTGACGCTTTTTAATCGATGTTTTTACGTTTCTGTCAACACTTTTGACATTTCTTTCAATGTTTGTCACTTTTTTATTACGTTTTCAACACTACATAAACTTATTAATTTTAGTTTTACACTCATTTTTGGGATTTATTTATTTATAAACCTCATTTATAGGAAATTATACCTGATGTTTGAGTTAGAAAAGCAGAAATTAGGAATTATTGAGACTAAAATTAAAGGAATGGATGTTGATGATAATCACAGACTGGAATATGTCAACTTTTACTCAATACTATTTCAAAAACACTTCCATTTGTTTTACAATGCTATAAAATTGAATAAGACGCCCCAAAATTAATGAAAGTAGAGATTTGTACTTGGCAAAGAGCGTTGGGTGGAATCAATCATGTTATTTTGGGGAATTAATGAGGACAACATGAAGACAACATGAGGACAACATGAGGACAACATGGGGGCAACATGGGGGCATCATGGGGACAACATGGGGACAACATGGGGACAACATGAGGACAACATGAGGGCAACATGAGGACAACATGAGGACAACATGAGGACAACATGAGGGCAACATGAGGACAATATGAAGACAACATGAGGACAACATGAGGGCAACATGAGGACAACATGGGGACAACATGAGGACAACATGGGGACAACATGAAGACAACATGAGGACAACATGAGGGCAACATGAAGACAACATGAGGACAACATGAAGACAACATGAGGACAACATGAGGGCAACATGAAGACAACATGGGGACAACATGGGGACAACATAAGGGCAACAGGAGGACAACATGAGGGCAACATGGGGACAACATGGGGACAACATGAGGACAACATGAGGACAACATGAGGGCAACATGAGGACAACATGAGGGCAACATGAGGACAATATGAAGACAACATGAGGACAACATGAGGGCAACATGAGGACAACATGGGGACAACATGAGGACAACATGGGGACAACATGAAGACAACATGAGGACAACATGAGGGCAACATGAAGACAACATGAGGACAACATGAGGACAACATGAGGACAACATGAGGGCAACATGAGGACAACATGGGGACAACATGGGGACAACATGGGGACAACATGAGGACAACATAAGGGCAACAGGAGGACAACATGAGGGCAACATGGGGACAACATGGGGACAACATGAGGACAACATGAGGACAACATGAGGGCAACATGAGGACAACATGAGGACAACATGAGGACAATATGAAGACAACATGAGGACAACATGAGGGCAACATGAGGACAACATGGGGACAACATGAGGACAACATGGGGACAACATGAAGACAACATGAGGACAACATGAGGGCAACATGAAGACAACATGAGGGCAACATGAGGACAACATGAAGACAACATGAGGACAACATGAGGGCAACATGAAGACAACATGAGGGCAACATGAGGACAACATAAGGACAACATGAAGACAACATGAGGACAACATGAGGGCAACATGAGGACAACATGAGGACAACATGAGGGCAACATGAAGACAACATGAGGACAACATGAGGGCAACATGAGGACAACATGAAGACAACATGAGGACAACATGAGGGCAACATGAACACAACATGAGGGCAACATGAAGACAACATGAAGACAACATGAGGACAACATGGGGGCAACATGAGGACAACATGGGGACAACATGAGTACAACATGGGGACAACATGAAGACAACATGAGGACAACATGAGGGCAACATGAAGACAACATGAGGATAACATGAGGGCAACATGAGGACAACATGAAGACAACATGAGGACAACATGAGGGCAACATGAAGACAACATGAGGGCAACATGAGGACAACATGAGGACAACATGAAGACAACATGAGGACAACATGAGGGCAACATGAGGACAACATGAGGACAACATGAGGGCAACATGAAGACAACATGAGGACAACATGAGGGCAACATGAGGACAACATGAAGACAACATGAGGACAACATGAGGGCAACATGAACACAACATGAGGGCAACATGAAGACAACATGAAGACAACATGAGGACAACATGGGGGCAACATGAGGACAACATGAAGACAACATGAGGACAACATGGGGGCAACATGGGGACAACATGAGGACAACATGAGGACAACATGAGGGTTAATGGCCATCGCGATATCAACTGGCGAAATATACACATCACTCAGAGATTTGTTGTGTGAGTTTAAAGGAAATATCCGTAGAACACTGCATTTTAAATGTAACTTTCAGCTGTTAACGGTGCTTTTTACATTCAATTGGTTCAATAAAAGAAATCTGGAAAATGTAGGAGGAAAAAAACGCTGTTGTTTGCATTTCTTTAAAGCAACCACAACTGTCTTGGCGCTGCAAAAGATTCCCAGGAAGGACCTGGTTTTGGTGGAACGTTTGCACCCTGAGAAAAGAAAACGCCACATAGACTAGCGGTTTGATTTGAGCTATTTAAATGAGCCGGACACATGGTTACACCTCATTGTTCATTGCTGATGAATCTGTCGATTCTAGATGAATGGATTAGTAGCTTGGTCTATTAGATGCACCCTAGCAGCAGCAGCTAGTTCCCTAGGGAGGTGTTCCAGAGACGTCCAGCTGGGAGGAGGCCTCGGGGAAGATCCAGGACTAGGTGGAGGGACGTCCAGCAGGGAGGAGGCCTCGGGGAAGACCCAGGACTAGGTGGAGGGACGTCCAGCGCCTCGGGAAGATCCAGGCTGGAGGGGGCAGGGAGGCCTCGGGGAAGACCCAGGACTAGGTGGGAGGGACGCGTCCAGCTAGGAGGAGGCCTCGGGGAAGACCCAGGACTAGGTGGAGGGACGTCCAGCTAGGAGGAGTCCTCGGGGAAGACCCAGGACTAGGTGGAGGGACGTCCAGCTTGGAGGAGGCCTCGGGGAAGATCCAGGACTAGGTGGAGAGATTATATCTCCAACCTGGCCTGGGAACGCCTCGGGATCCCCCAGTCGGAGCTGGTTGATGTGGCTCGGCAAAGGGAAGTTTGGGGTCCCTTACTGGAGCTGCTGCCCCCGAGACCCGATACCAGATAAGCGGATGAAGATGGATGGATGGGTCAGTCTAGCAACTCTCCGTTGGCTTGTGAGCTGGAAAAACTAAACTCTGGTCAGGCCAATCACATCGTGCATAGAGTCGGTGGGCTGGCTTAACATGATGACGGCAGAGTAGCGACGGTTCCGCGTGAATTCCCTGCTACTTGAAAACAAAGAAGATGGCTGCTGCTGCTGGAGAACAGCGTCCTTTGGGATCGGCTTTGGCCGCGACTCTTGAAGACTTGGAGTTAAGCTCTGAAGTCATTCTTAAAAAAGGAAGATGTGTTCAGAGTTTTAATTTAAAGTTGAATCTACCAACCAGCGTTGCTCTGGTTGGTTGGAGTGCTATCCTATTGCGTGCACATTGAATTTGAAAGACAACCTCCCCTCGGATTGAGGCCCGCCAATGGGGAGTTCCTAAACCCAACATCTAGATGTGGGTCTGGCTGGTCAGGCTGGTGGATCCGTGTTTCCCAAAAAGCCCAAGATGACGTCACATTCACATTTAACAAGCTGACATCAGAGAACTTTGTTTTTTCTCTCAAAACCAAAGAGACTCAAACTCATTAATCGATTATCCAAATAATTGGTAAATTAATCCATTCATCTTTGCAGCCCTACATTTTTATCTGGTAAACCTGGTAACCAATCAGCAAGGAGAAAAGCAGTCCCAATCGACTCCTCATCATACCACCACCCCCACCATCGTCACCACCCCCACATCCATTCTTTGCCTGTTCTCTCCTGGTTGTTATGGAGACAAACGGTAGGTAGAAGTAGTGGTGGAGCGGTGTGGTGAGCGACGCAGGAGACGGAAAGTCAATCAGCAGTCATTGTAGGACAAAACGTCCAAATTTAACAGGAAAGAGAAGAAACCCAGGGAGGGGTGCTTGATGAACAGAGCTGGGTGTTGCAATTAAAGTAGAGTACGTTGGCCATCATTTCCGAACTTTATGAGCCAATCGGACTCCAGGACTTCTGTGTCTAAGTGACTGATAAGTACAACAATCTTTGACATTGGTCCAGTGTTAAGTTGCAGTCGGCAGCGGCGAAACAAGCTACAATAGGGCAATTGTGCAGCTTGTGTACCTTCACAAAAGTGCTTGTTTTGGTGCTGACAGACTCAGATTAATATTCTAAGTGTCTGATAACATTATGGAAAGGATTTCTAAAGAGGTTGATCTTTCTGTTAAAGAGTAAGATCTTCTTTTTAAACAAAAAAATATCCACAAAATTGCGTTTGCTAAACCCACCAGACTCCATGTTAATAAACGGTGATTTTAGCATCGTAAAACATACTTCATTCAAAGTCGACAGAAACAAAATAAAACTACGAAAAGCCGTTTAACCCTCATGTTGTCCTTGGGTCAAATTGATCCAGTTTCAGTAAAAAAAAAAAATGTTGTCACAAAAAATGGGCCATTGAAATAAGCGCTGAAAATGTCAACATTAAAAATATCAACATTTGGGAAAAAACATCAAGAAAAGCACCCACAACATTGAAAAAGTGTCAGAAATGTAGGAAAAAGCAATAATAATGTTGGGGGAAAAAAAGCATCCGAAATGTTTTTTTTTTCATGGTTGATGGGAAGACAACACAAGGTCGTCGTTTCACTTTTCCAAACATCACAACTCTAGTTTTGGTTGAAATAAACACATGATATACAGATTTACATGTGAAGATATGCAGGCTCTATACAAGGTAAAAGTAGTGATTCCTTACATGAAGTCTGGTGGGTTTAGACCTTCTCTCTGGTGAATCAGAAAGGTCTGAAAGAGGTTTTAAAGGTCTATCTCTGTAGGGATCCTTCCCATAATGTTGTCAGACACTTAGAATAATAATCTGAGCCTTTCAGGTGCAAAAAGAGCCCTTTAAGTGGATGGAAATTGACGATGCACATTTGCCTTATAGGGGCTGCAATATAACCCCATAGGGTTATATTTTATATATTATTATATTGCAGCCGGTCTGTGGCTGCCGGTTACAGTGTTCACTCTTAATTCTGGACCAATGTTAAAGATTGTGGTTTTGATCAGTCCCTTACAGACAAAACATAGAAAATAGAGTCCAAGTTACCCTTTAAGATCACTGAGGCAGTTTGGGTGTGTTCATTTAGGCCAAAATAAGTCAAATAGCACTAGAGTAGATGTCTTGGAGAATGAGAAATCACTTTAATTGTTTCCATAAGAGCAAAATTATTTGCATTCAGTTGGAGGTGGTTATATATATATATATATATATTATAGGATATTCTCAACTTTCTCTACAGATTTTTGATGATGATTGAAGACTTAAAAACATCTTAAATCAATCAATGTATCCAAAAAAGTCCTCCAAACCACACACTCCAAAAAAATCCCAATATAGCCACTATAGTACTGTAAATAGTACAGTAAACTACTGTATTTTTACTTTATCTTATGTTGTTGTATTTTACAATGAATACAGAAAATACTACCTTTACTGTAAAAACAATTCAAATTTAAGCAAGTTTAAGCTGAAGCAGGTTAAAATAAATTGCTAGCATTAATAGAAGTATTTTTACAGTCCAAATAATAATTACATGACAAAATGTCTGCTGACAACACGGGCCTCTGGAATATGATTTGACATGAATTTTAAATTTGAACACGTTGGCGTACATGACATGTCTGCAAATGGAAGCAGAGGGAGAAATGTGACGTAGAGTGTGTGCCAAAGGCGATGAGAGGAACAAGGGAATGCGTGGGGGCAAAGAGGGAAGGATATAAAGGGTAGACAATGAATATAAGGAGTGGAGAGAGGAATTACATTATGAGGTTTAAAGAATGTGGAGATGAAAATGGAGTGAGAGGAAGAAAAGGTAAATGAAATCAGGTTTTTGGGGAGAGGATGAAAGGCTCAGAGGAGGTTATATCATGCAAGACAAAAAGAAGAATTAGAGGAAATGAAGAGAGGATGTAGCCAGTTGTTGGAGGGGGATTGTTTAATAAAGAAAATTATTTTTTTTTTTTCTCTTTGAAAGCCCTCTATCTGGAGAACGGGGCACGCGGAGAGGATGATGGGAGTTTTCAGTGCTTCGGCTACGCTCAAATTCTTTTCTCTTTTGTTGTATGCAACAATGGTGATCAAGCTAAGCTGTGCACGCACACACGCACACACAAACACACACACACACACACACAGTGTCCTAAGTAAGAGCACACGCAGCAGCATAACAGGGCTGTGGCATTCACATTTTTATTAACATTTGCACTTTCCGCGTGTTAATTCGCCTCCTAATGATGGTGTTTTCAAGCAGTGTGCAGAGTGCCCACTCTCTTTAGAGACCGGTCAAAATATACCCACAAATAAAAGCCACACGTCTATAAAACGCCTTGGTCTGGATAAACATAGAAGTATTACTTAAAGGATAATTGGCTGACATCCGTCCTCACCTTGCGCTCTGTGTGTGTTGCCCATTACCCCGACGAGTGACAACAACCTTTGAGCTAGAGAGTTACACACTAAAAATGGCATGTGTTGGTGGGGCCGGGTTAGCTCCGTTGGTAGAGCAGGCGCACATACTGTATATCAAGCTTTACTCCTCGACGCAGCATGCCCTTTGCTGCATGTCCCCCTCTCTCCCCTCTCTTCTGCTGTCCTGTGGAAATAATGGGCCTAAAAATGCCCAAAAATAATCTTGAAAATAATAATAATAATAAAAAAATGCCAAGTTTGGGAGAAACTTTGCATTTTGCAACAGGGCGGGTCTGCTCGGTTCTTTCTGGGAATGATTGTAGAGATCTACACAGAATATGTCGAGGGCGTCTCCTCTCTAACTGGGACGTTCTGGGACCGACTGGTGGGACTGCTGTGGACGAAGTCCACACAGAGACACACTGGTAAGACATAACGAGGTGTAACCATGTATCAGCTGATTAAACCCTTGTGTTGTCTTCCCGTCTACCATGAAAAAACCCCGTTTTGGTCACTTTTTTTCAACATCATTATTGCTTTTATCAACATTTTTGTCACTTTTTCAATGTTGTGGGTGCTTTTTTAATTTTTCATGTTGACATTTTCAGTGCTTATTTCGACGGAACCATTTTTTGTGACAAAAATGAACTGAAAACGGGTCAATTTGACCCAGCACGAGGGTTAAATAGCTAACTTCACGGGCACCCAGGTAGCTCAGCTGGTAGAGCGGGCGCCCACATATACAGGTTTACTCCTCGACGCAGCGGGCCCGGGTTAGACTCCAACCTGCGGCCCTTTGCTGCATGTCACTCCCCCTCTCTCTCCCTTTTCATATCTTCAGCTGTCCTGTCAATTAAAGGCCTAAAATGCCCAAAAAAAATCTTTAAAAAAAAAAAGAATAGCTCACGTTACTGTATGGTGTCAACAGTTACCTTCATTTAACCCTGGTGTTGTCCTCGGGTCAAATTGACCCGTTTCAAAGTGTTTTAAATCAGAAATATGGATTTCTTTCAATCAAATTGCCCAAAAATAACATGGATGATTCGGGTCATTTTAATGATTACTTTCATTGAATTGTTTGGGTGTTTAATTTAATCTTATAGTATTGTTTTTTAATGGTTTCAAACAGTATCCGGACTAAACTTTGACATCTACCCATCTGAGATCCACTCAACATCCTCTGATCTTAACTATTAGTCAAAATAATTCATCATTTCTGCCTTTTTAACTAAAACCTTATGTATAATTTGATATAAATGAGGTTTGTTGACCATGAATTCCAAGAATAAGTGTAAAACCTGTTATTAAACCAGCGCAGGTTATTAAAAAAAAAGCACCAAAAGCTGAAAAAAGTGAGAAATAAATCAAATAAAAGTGACAAAAACATCAGAAAAGCAAAAAAAAAAAAAAAAAAATCAATTTTGACCTGGAAGGACCAGTTCATGGATAATGGGAAGACAACACGAGGGTTAAAATTGGATGTGGAGTTTTATTTTGCGGGGTGCACCAGAACAAGGTCCCCCCCCCGAGACTATTTAGCAGAGCCGCCGTCGCTACGTCAGGACCATTGGGACTGGTTTCTGTTCCTAGTCAGGAGTGTATTAGCCCGGCTCCGCCCTCCGACATAGTACCCCCGGACTGTCTTCTTCCCTCCGACTGTGCAGTACTGTTATACTGTTACTGTTATACTGTAATATAATACCTCACAGGACACTGGAATCTGTGCAATTTCATTTCATACAGCGCAATATTTAATATATTAACCTTTCCATTTCATTACTGTGCAATATTTATTTATTTAATATCAGTACTTAATCATTTCATTAAATCACTGCGCAATATTATTTATTAATTGTTAACTCTTATCTACGTTTACACAATGTGCATTCAAAGCTAATTTATAAATGTACACAGTTGCTCTCTGGACTCAGGACTGGGCCCCCCGCCCCTCTTTTTTCTCTGCACTACCTACACTTTATATCTTTGACTTTATATTTTTGATTTTTGATATTTTATATTGTTATCTTATACATTGTTTTGTGTCAATGCTGTAAAGGGACTGGTCTAATCTTGTTGCACAAGTATCGTGTACTTGTGTATAAAGCCATTCTATTTTATTCTATTTTACTTTTCCTTCAGTACTACGTCTGGGTTTGTGGTATATTTGCAGGTATTTTGAGGAAGAACATTTATTCATTTACAATACATTAGAAAGAAGACAATTGGGGTCCTTAAAGGTTGGATTTTCCTAATTTTTTTGAATTAAGGCATTAAGATCAATTTCCAAAAGATGTTTCTTTTATTCCTCTTTTTAATCAACTTCAGCCTGGATGTGTGAACTTATTCAAACCCCCTGCAGCTGTTTTTTTGCTCCCTAATGTTTAATGTGAAGCACTTTGAATTGTCTTGTTGCTGAAATGTGCTGTGCTATACAAACACAGCTGGCTTGCTCTGCCTTTAGCTGGTGTAATTCGTAGTTTTTTGATTCCCTTCATACTTGTGTTACTGATTTTCCAGAACGCCGGCCACTCAGAAAACAGGCCTAAACTTGTTGGATTACAGCTCCCGGCTCCATGTGTGGGTGGAGAGTGCAACTGTGATAAAGATAGTAAGAGCAAGAGAGCGAGTTTTTCCCCACTCGAAGACAAGAGAGAGTCCACATCATGTCTAGTGGCTGCTGGTTGCTCTGCCGTCAGTGGAAGATTCGGCCGTTTGGGTATGTGTTGCGACAGATTTCTCCCTGCGTGTTTGCTGGAAAGCGAGCGCAAAAAAAAAAAAAAAAAAAAAAAGTTGGCTGCAGAAAGCATCTCTGAGAGAATAAAATAACAAATAAAATCATTTGGAGGAATGACAGATGACAAGATGTGGTGCTCATGGACAATCAGAAACCTAAATACTGTTCTGATGGGCGCGACGGCAGCTCTATATAAAGAGGCTTAGTCCTCTTTATATTTACAGTTCCCACCAAGAGCAAGCACTAGGCCACAGAGGCAAGGAGGCAGAAACCTGGAGCAGAACCATGGGTCAGGGTGGAGGGGTCTGGGGGGTCTGCCTCGACCGGTTGGGGGGGAAGAGAGAGAGAGAGAGAGAGACAGACAGACAGAGTCTGTGCTAAGTTTAGTCCCGCCCAAGACAATTGTGATTGGTTGAAAGAAATGCCATTAAACCAGAGCAGGTTTTCCTCCCATCCCAGAATGCTGTGCGCACTAGCCAGACCCTCCTTCGGCGCGCTTTGGAGGAGGGTCCGGCATAGTGGGACTATAATAAAGTAACCCACTGGTCTAGAAATCTCAAAGAACTGGAAGACTTTTGGAAGGAAGAATGGGCGAAGACACCTCAAACAAGAATTAAAGACTCTTGGCCTACTACACGAAGGGGGGGTACAAGGTCTTAACTCTGCAGGGGCGCCAAACTTTTGCAGACGCCATTTTTTGTTTTCTTTTATTTTGAAAAGTGTAAATGATGGAAATAAAATCTAACTTTTTGTGACCTATTAACAAGAATGTCTAATCTGTCATTTGCTGCCTTTTGGAGGTTTTTCCATCTTTTCTTGGCTTCTTTATGCACATTAATACACATTTTTACCTGGGGGGCCCCCAAACTTTCGAACCCCACTGTATCTATATTCTGAAGCGTTTTTTGTTCAGATATCCTTCACAGCCTTTCGTATGGCTGTATATGAACAGTGTTTTCTGAATTATGGAGTGTGAAAAAATCCCCTCTGTGAAAACCTTTGAGTCTAATATGCCTGGCTTGATCCAATGTTGACATTTCTGTTCTGGAAATGTTTTAATTAGTGCATATTTAACCCTTGTGTTGTCTTCCCATTATCCATGAACTGGTCCTTCCAGGTCAAAATTGAAAATTAATTTTTTTTTTGGTGCTTTTCCGATGTTTTTGTCGCTTTTATTTGATTTATTTCTCACTTTTTCCAGCTTGTGGCGCTTTTTTAAAAAACCTGCACTGGTTTAATAACAGGTTTTATTATTCTTATTCTTGGAATTCATGGTCAACAAACCTCATTTATATCAAATTATACATAAGTTTTTAGTTAAAAAGGCAGAAATGATGAATTATTTTGACTACTAGTTAAGATCAGAGGATGTTGAGTGGATCTCAGATGGGTAGATGTCAAAGTTTAGTCCAGATACTGTTTGGAAACCATTAAAAAACAATACTATAAGATTAAATTAAACACCCAAACAATTCAATGAAAGTAATCATTAAAATTACCCGAATCATCCATGTTATTTTTGGGCAATTTGATTGAAAGAAATCCATATTTCTGATTTAAAACACTTTGAAACGGGTCAATTTGACCTGAGGACAACACAAGTCACGTGTCACTAAAACAGACATTGGGAGATATCAACTAGGGAAGTTTCATGATGATTTATATTAGTTACAATATGTTTCCCTTTTACCGGCACTGTCTCCCTTTGAATCTAAGATTTGAAGAGAACAACCTCAATTGTTTTCTCAAGTTCCTACTTCCAACTGCATGATGCAACAGAGCACATTATTGATCCTGGATCCTGCACGCAAATAGAAATAAAGCTGCACGTAACAGCAACACAGAGATGGGAGCTAGATCCAGGCCTCGGCTGCAAACCCACACAAAAAACCTCTCCCCTCTATCTGCTAGCTGCCTGTCCCCAGAACACACTGTAAAAAACATCTCACTATCTGCTAGCTGCCTGTCCCCTGAACACACTGTAAAAAACATCTCACTATCCTGTCCCCTGAACACACTGTAAAAAACATCTCACTATCTGCTAGCTACCTGTCCCCTGAACACACTGTAAAAAACATCTCCTCACTATCTGCTAGCTGCCTGTCCCCTGAACACACTGTAAAAAACATCTCACTATCTGCTAGCTGCCTGTCCCCTGAACACACTGTAAAAAACATCAGTCAGGTGAATGGTGTTTTGAGCTAACGTTAGCAACCAAACAACCATAGATAGCTACAACATTTCTGAAATGATTCCCATCTTCTGTTATTGTTTGTAATGAGAAAACTTTATTATTTCATGGATTTCAGTATAACAGTTTAAATCTCATCATGTGCAACTCACATCTGCACTCGACTCACATCGGGCAGTGACACCGATCACGTATAAAAGCAGGCGCCATCTTGGGAAACCAGTCGAATTGTTGCTCAACTGGTCCTGAGTGTTTTCCCGCGATGGCGCCTGCCAGTATACCGGACGCTACTGTCTTTATCTTTTTAATAAACTGTCTGTACACTCTCTCACTGCATTCAGTGAGTAATGGTGTTAAACATCTGTAATTTAGGATTTTTTTCCCCCATAATCTAGCAACCCTACTGTAAGTTGCAGCTGGAGTTGTTTTCTCAGTGTTGCAAAACTTGTCGTCGTTTTGCAGTCAACAGGCTGCACAGGCAAAACACAGTTTGATTCAAACAAACCTAATATCGGCCAGAAAGACATCTGCAATCCCTCGTTGCAACTGGCCTTGACCAATTTTGCATAGTTGCCATGGTAACAAATGAGACCAAGAAAATGTGCTGCTACTGATATTATTTTCCCTTCCGCTGAAAGCCGAAATCGATGTTCCATAAGCGTTTACATGCAAACGGCAATGAAGAAGAGTGATTGTTTCTTCTTCTTCTTCTTTCTTTCTTTTTTTTTCTCTCCACTCTACCTGAAATGGACTCTGGCTGTTGTAGTTCTTCACTTCTTTGTCGGCTCCACGAACAAGCAGCACTCTGGCACAGTTATCCTAAGGGGGTGAGAGAGAGAGAAAGAAAGAGAGAGAGAAAGAAATAGAGAGAGAGAGAGAGAGAGAGAGAAGAATATTAAAACAAGGCTGAGAAAGTGACTATGAACATTAAAAAAAAAAAACAACAAAAAACAGGAAAATCCTTTAATTCTCCTACTTTGCTGGCCGATTTAGTTCCAGTGATATTAGCAGAATTCCCAAAAAGCAAAAAAAAGAGTCAGAAGAGCAGGATGGGATCAGTGAGGATGAACAGTCTTAACATCCCAGCGCCGACACAGGAAAAAGAAGAGAAAGAACGACAGAACAGAGCTACTACCTATATCGGGAATGGAGCTTCACTCGCTGTTAAGTGTGTATCTATCGCTCCACTCAAAGAGAAAGAAGGAGTGAGAGAGAGAGAGAGAGATAGAGAGACACAGAGGCAGAGTGAGAGAGATAGAGCGAGGGAGAGATAGAGAGACATAGAGAGAGGAGAACAGAGAGATGGAGAGTGGTGAGAGGTTTGAATCTACTGCACAAATCGCCCACAAAGTGCTCAACCACGCATGTACCATGCACACACACACACACACACACACACACACACACACACACACACACAGGAATATAAATACTTTCTTTTTTAGATCCACAATGAGCTATTGAGAGTTGAGAAACGCAGATCCTGACACACAACCATGAACCATCACAACTGCTTCTGCCATCAGACATTTAACATCTGATTTTAAGCCCATGCTATGCATGAGCATGTTATTTTTACCCATGGACGTCTCCGTCTGGAGTGTATATAGCGCCCCCACGACATGTACTTTTATTTTATTTTTATTTTTTTACAATATAAGCTACAGTAAAGGCTTGATGTGTGACAATCAGCAGAGCCAGGAGGCGTAATTTGAAGCACAGAACAAGAGGAAATGCACTGTAGTACGACAGGGAAGGATTATTATTACCAAGGCGGTGGAGGGAGGGGAAGATTCCCAGATTAGAGTCGCACATTTATGAGAAATAAAACTGGGATCTTTGCTGAGATTTCAACCCCACATAAAGTAGACTTTAATTCCAGAGAATTCCAGAGTTTTTTTCTTCGTTTACTACTTTAACCCTCATGTTGTCCCCATGTTGTCCCCATGTTGTCCTCATGTTGTCCCCATGTTGTCCTCATGTTGCCCTCATGTTGTCTTCATGTTGTCCCCATGTTGTCCTCATGTTGTCTTCATGTTGTCCTCATGTTGCCCTCATGTTGTCTTCATGTTGTCCTCATGTTGTCCTCATGTTGTCCCCATGTTGTCCTCATGTTGTCCTCATGTTGTCTTCATGTTGTCTTCATGTTGTCTTCATGTTGCCCTCATGTTGTCTTCATGTTGTCTTCATGTTGTCCTCATGTTGCCCTCATGTTGCCCTCATGTTGCCCTCATGTTGTCCTCATGTTGTCCCCATGTTGTCTTCATGTTGTCCTCATGTTGTCTTCATGTTGTCTTCATGTTGTCCTCATGTTGCCCTCATGTTGTCTTCATGTTGTCTTCATGTTGTCCTCATGTTGCCCTCATGTTGCCCTCATGTTGCCCTCATGTTGTCTTCATGTTGTACTCATGTTGTACTCATGTTGCCCTCATGTTGTCCTCATGTTGTCCCCATGTTGTCTTCATGTTGTCCTCATGTTGTCCTCATGTTGTCTTTATGTTGTCTTCATGTTCCCCTCATGTTGTCTTCATGTTGTCCTCATGTTGCCCTCATGTTGTCCTCATGTTGCCCTCATGTTGCCCTCATGTTGGCTTCATGTTGTCTTCATGTTGTCCTCATGTTGTCTTCATGTTGTCCTCATGTTGTCCTCATATTGTCCTCATGTTGCCCTCATGTTGTCTTCATGTTGTCTTCATGTTGCCCTCATGTTGTCTTCATGTTGCCCTCATGTTGTCCTCATGTTGTCCCCATGCTGTCTTCATGTTGCCCTCATGTTGTCCTCATGTTGTCTTCATGTTGTCTTCATGTTCCCCTCATGTTGTCTTCATGTTGTCCTCATGTTGCCCTCATGTTGTCCTCATGTTGTCCTCATGTTGTCTTCATGTTGTCCTCATGTTGCCCTCATGTTGTCCTCATGTTGCCCTCATGTTGTCTTCATGTTGTCTTCATGTTGTTCTCATGTTGCCCTCATGTTGCCCTCATGTTGTCTTCATGTTGTCCTCATGTTGCCCTCATGTTGTCTTCATGTTGTCTTCATGTTGTCCTCATGTTGTCTTCATGTTGTCCTCATGTTGCCCTCATGTTGTCCTCATGTTGCCCTCATGTTGTCTTCATGTTGTCCTTATGTTGTCTTCATGTTGTCCTCATGTTGTCCTCATGTTGTCTTCATGTTGTCCTCATGTTGTCCTCATGTTGTCCCCATGTTGTCCTCATGTTGCCCTCATGTTGTCTTCATGTTGTCCTCATGTTGTCTTCATGTTGTCCTCATGTTGCCCTCATGTTGTCCTCATGTTGCCCTCATGTTGTCTTCATGTTGTCCTCATGTTGTCCTCATGTTGCCCTTATGTTGCCCTCATGTTGTCCTCATGTTGTCTTCATGTTGTCTTCATGTTGTCCTCATGTTGTCCTCATGTTGTCCCCATGTTGTCCTCATGTTGCCCTCATGTTGTCTTCATGTTGTCTTCATGTTGTCCTCATGTTGTCCCCATGTTGTCCTCATGTTGTCCTCATGTTGCCCTCATGTTGCCCCATGTTGTCCCCATGTTGTCCTCATGTTGTCCCCATGTTGTCCTCATGTTGTCCTCATGTTGCCCTTATGTTGCCCTCATGTTGTCCTCATGTTGTCTTCATGTTGTCCTCATGTTGTCCTCATGTTGTCCCCATGTTGTCCTCATGTTGCCCTCATGTTGTCCTCATGTTGTCTTCATGTTGTCCTCATGTTGCCCTTATGTTGCCCTCATGTTGTCCTCATGTTGTCTTCATGTTGTCTTTATGTTGTCCTCATGTTGTCCTCATGTTGTCCCCATGTTGTCCTCATGTTGTCCTCATGTTGTCCCCATGTTGTCCTCATGTTGTCCCCATGTTGTCCCCATGTTGTCTTCATGTTGTCCCCATGTTGTCCTATATCAATGTTCTTTTTAATTCCCCAAAATAACATGATTGATTCCACCCAACGCTCTTTGCCAAGTACAAATCTCTACTTTCATTAATTTTGGGGCGTCTTATTCAATTTTATAGCATTGTAAAACAAATGGAAGTGTTTTTGAAATAGTATTGAGTAAAAGTTGACATATTCCAGTCTGTGATTATCATCAACATCCATTCCTTTAATTTTAGTCTCAATAATTCCTAATTTCTGCTTTTCTAACTCAAACATTAGGTATCAGTTCCTATAAATGAGGTTTATTGACCATAAATTCCAAAAATAACTGTAAAAGTAAAGTTAATAAGTTAGTGTTACGTAGTGTTGAAAACGTCAAAAAAGTGACAAACATGGGAAAAAAAGCATCAAAAGTGTTGGAAAAAGGACAAAAACGTAAAAAAAAAAAGTTAAAAACCGATAAAAAGCGTCAACAAAATTGTTGATTTTGACAGGAAGACAACACGAGGGTTAATCTTAGAGAAGTTATTTTCTTGTGAATTTAACACATTAATCTCAGTAATTCAGATTTCTTGGAATATTACCCTCCTCCCCCAGAAATCCTTTTTTTGTAGAGACAGAGGGATGTTGTATCTTCTATGGAAGAACTGAATGTCCACAACATCTGCATCTATACAAAAGGGCGGACATGCCATCTTTTTCTTTCTTTTTTTTTGGAGTTTTCCCTTTATTTGATAGTGACAGTGGATAGACACAAAAGGTGCAAGATGGTGGACAAAACACTAAAAACAGCACACATTAAAGCAAAGAAGCACACACTCACACAGTCATATATTATATACATATATATATATATATATACACATGGAGGGGGGTAGGTTATTTGAACCCGGGCCGCTGAAAAGGACTCAGCTTACATGGGTCACGTCTCTCGCTTGCAACAGCTTCTCGGGTCTAACTTAGCCGGTGTTGCCATGCGGTGCAGGTCCCAGATGTGATTGGGTGGTCAGTCCTGCGTCTGTCGGTGACGTCACAGTACGGCAACACCACTAGTTTAAACTGCATTGGGTCCGATGTGCTCGGGCTCATTTATGCTTGCTTTGGCAATATAATCTACCATTTCCCATGCTAATGAAGCCCTTTTGAGTTTGAGTTTATAAAATTTGAGTATCAAAAAATATCGTTTAGACGCTGATGTCAGCTGCCGATCAAGTAAAGATGATATATGTGTGTGTGTGTGTGTGTGTGTTTGGCATCATGCCAACATACATCCAATCATGTACTGTGACGTCACCGACAAGCACAGCAGAGGCTCCCTGTTAAGCCCCATTGGACCGAATTTGGCGGGCGAGTGCAAAATGAATGGGAGTCTATGGAGCTAGACGGCTAAATGAATGGGAGTCTATGGAGCTAGACAGCTAAATGAATGGGAGTCTATGGAGCTAGACGGCTAAATGAATGGGAATCTATGGAGCTAGGCGGCTAAATGAATGGGAGTCTATGGAGCTAGACGGCTAAATGAATGGGAGTCTATGGAGCTAACGGCTAAATGAATGGGATATGGAGCTAGACGGTTAAATGAATGGGAGTCTATGGAGCTAGACGGCTAAATGAATGGGAGTCTATGGAGCTGCTAAATGAATGGGAGTCTATGGAGCTAGACGGCTAAATGAATGGGAGTCTATGGAGCTAGACGGCTAAATGAATGGGAGTCTATGGAGCTAGACGGCTAAATGAATGGGAGTCTATGGAGCTAGACGGCTAAATGAATGGGAGTCTATGGAGCTAGGCGGCTAAATGAATGGTAGTCTATGGAGCTAGACGGCTAAATGAATGGGGAGTCTATGGAGCTAGACAGCTAAATGAATGGGAGTCTATGGAGCTAGACGGCTAAATGAATGGGAATCTATGGAGCTAGACGGCTAAATGAATGGGAGTCTATGGAGCTAGACGGCTAAATGAATGGGAGTCTATGGAGCTAGACGGCTAAATGAATGGGAGTCTATGGAGCCGGCTAAATGAATGGGAGTCTATGGAGCTAGGCGGCTAAATGAATGGGAGTCTATGGAGCTAGACGGCTAAATGAATGGGAGTCTATGGAGCTAGGCGGCTAAATGAATGGGAGTCTATGGAGCTAGACGGCTAAATGAATGGGAGTCTATGGAGCTAGACGGCTAAATGAATGGGAGTCTATGGAGCTAGACGGCTAAATGAATGGGAGTCTATGGAGCTAGACGGCTAAATTTGTCTCTGTCGCCTGATTGTCGTTGAGAAATCTCAGATTTGATTGTAGTTTTTGCAAGTTCAACATAGATTACAGGTTGAAAGCTGAATGAACGAGCACTCATGTCCTTTCCATTTCTTACAAGCTGATTGGCCAGTGAAGGACTGATTACGACCAGAGATCCAGCTTGATGGCATCCGAAGCGTGTGCATGCGTGTGTGTGTGTGTGAATATTTTGGCGGTGTCTTTAAAACATTAGCAGAACTCTTTCCAGCGTGCGTATTGACAGGAAGAGCCTAACCCGTCTTTGACGTCATTGACATTTTAAAAAAGGCTTTTTAGGACAAAAAAAAGCAACTTTAACCCTCCTGGTGTCCTTGGGTCAAATCTGACCCCTTTAAGAAATGTCTAGATCTGAAAATATGAGTTTCTTTTTTACCTAATAACCACTGATCTTAACTATTAGTCAACATAATTCATAATTTCATAAATATTAGGTATAGTTCTATATAAATGAGGGTTATTGACCATGAATTCCAAAAAGTAGTGTAAAACCAGAGTTAGTAAGGTGGTGTTAGTCTGAAAAAGGGACAAAAATGTCAAATCTTTGTCTGTTTTTGACCCGGGAGGACGACACAAGGGTTAAACCAATCCAGAAGTGTGTATTTTCTTTGCCCCCCCTTTCGAATGCAACATTCAGATGACTAGACAAAAGGAAGTCTGGGGTCCCCTGCTGGAGCTGCCCCCCCCGTGACCCCATACCGAATAAGATGGATGGACGTTGTAATGCAACACTGTGCTCGGGAAACGGCTCAAAATACTCCATCCATCAAGGAGGAGTGAGACTTCATGCATATTTATGATGTACAGTATTATAATAAGGGAAGGATCACGGATACATCAACACAGGCAGCCATCATCATCATCATCATCATCATCATCAGCGTCTTCATCATCAGCGTCTTCAACGCTTCAGCTCTCCTGCTTCAAATGAGAAGGACTGAGGATATTTTATATTTTTCATTATCATCAACAAATCGTGTGTGTGTGTGTGTGTGTGTGTGTGTGTGTGTGTGTGTGTGTGTGTGTGTGTGTGTGTGTGTGTGTGTGTGTGTGTGTGTGTGTGTGTGTGTGTGTGTGTGTCACACAGACTGATGAGTCTTCTTCCACAGGTTTTTAAATTACTTTTCTTAGATAGAGGGAAGTTTTCCAAATATCAAAAGTCCATGGATTAAAAATTCAGAATAGAAAGAGTCATAACCAACTAGAGCTAGAGCATTTATAATGGCCGATTTGCAAAAATAAAATAAAAAGTTTTTACCGACCCATTTAACCATATTTATAGTGGTTTACTTGGAGGTCTGGTTATTCTCCTGGGGATTCTCCACGCTGCAGGAGACCAGCGTCACATACGTGATTGTGATGCATAACATGCAAATAACTTGCCCCATGGGAAACAACAGGGGAACAAAGAGCCTGCGAGGTACAAACAGAGCAGAGCTGAAAGAGGTGCAGGCAGCAGCAAATATACAGGACGGCAGCATGAAGAGTGGAGGTGGAGGAGGAGCACTGAAGGCTCTGAGAGATCGGTGGCAGCAATCAGATAACACAGGAAAACATGATGACTGGATATTAACCTTTCATCCTGGACTAATACACACCTGTCCATTGCACACTTTCACTATTGAAATTACTATATATACACTGTATATATTTTATTTTTTGCACATTCTACCTTCAATCCATCCAGCCTCTTTTTTTCTTCCTTCTTTATGGAATAGTCTGAATGAATCGATCATACAAAGTGTAAAAAGTTTGCAATTTATAGATTTTTTGGGGGGCTTTTATGACCTTTAATTGATACGATAGCTTGAAGACAGGAAAGGAGGGAGAGAGGGAGACGACATACAGCAAAAGGACACGGGTCGGCTTCTCTCTCTCTCTCTCTCTCTCTCCAGTCTCTCCTCCCTTACTACTTATTTGGAATACCGACACCACATACTAACAAAGCTTTTAGTTAAAATGTGTCTAAATAATCGTTAAATGGATGGGCCGTGACGCAAAAATAAAAAAATCATTAATCCATTCATAAAAAAGCATTCTGTAAAAGTGTATAATTTATAAATATAAATAAACAAAATACTGGGCTACATTTCTCATGCTTTTTAAAAAAAAAGGTTTTAACAAAACGGGCTTAACTATATTAAAATAGTACCAGGTCAATCAAATAGTGGTATGTGCTCTCATTCAAAGGACACACACACACACACACACACACACACACACACACACACACACACACACACACACACCTGTTCTTATCAAGTACACCCTCTTCGCCGTGCTCACCTGGTTGTATAGGGCACAGATGTGGAGAGCAGCGTTTCCCGAGGCGTTCTGGGCGCTCATGTCTGCGCCGTAGAACAGCAGATGCTCCAGGTGCTGCACATGGCCGTGACGGCAAGCCTGCAACACACACACACACACACACACACACACACACACACACACACGGTTGTCAGATGGAGCAGCAGTTGCAGTAACAGGCCTGTGCCACTAGATGTCAGTGTGCTGTCGAGGAGATGAGAAGCAGCCGTACCCTCAGTTTGACCCAGTCAGCAAACAGATGGAAGGATAGATGAGTGTGTGTGTAGAGTGTGTGTAGCGAAAGCTCAATGAAATACACAGTTGCATGATTGAATCTGTTAGGACAGAGTGTAAAAGAAAAACTGTCCAGGCCGGGCAGGAAGCTTTTAGGCCCTCATTTTTATAGGACAGCTTAGACTTGAAAAGGGACTTGATATGGGCTCGTGCTCTACCAGGTGAGCTACCCAGGTGCCCGGGGAGCTGGTGCTTTTGTCAACCAATGTCCTCTGTAATGCTTGTTGTCATGGTGACACATGCCAGTTAGGTGTTTAGTGTGTGTGTGTGTGTGTGTGTGTGTGTGTGTGTGTGTGTGTGTGTGTGTGTGTGTGTTTGTGTGTGTGTAGAGGGGGGTTGAGGACATCATCTTGGGCTTTGGGAAAACTGATCCACATTTTGGAGACCACACAACTAATCAAATATTCGAGAAAGTAGTTGACATATTAATTATCAATTAAAATAATTGTTAGTTGCAGCTCTAAGACCCATCCTTGACCTCTGAACTAGCACCAGCCCTTCTGATGCTCACTGTCCTGCCTGACAGCTGATTGTTATCGAGTCTGAAACGAGAGATATGAGCAATGCGATGAACCCGATGGGCTTGAACACACGCAAATACACACAACACACGGTGGGATCTACCTCAGCGGGTAACAGCTGCCGAGACAGCCGGGGGCTGCTGTGTGTGTGTTTTAGCAACGCTTTCCCCAATACCAGCTGGTCCAAGTAACCAGACAGCCTGTGTATGTGTGTGTGTGTGTGTGTGTACGTGTGTGTGCCTGGCAGATCTAGTGATATGTAGGGCTGTCTCCAACAATTTTTTAGTCTCACATTGCCAGACCTTCCTCCACAGCGCTGCGGGGGGAGGTCTGGCTAGTCCACCCAGCATTCTGGGTAGACTCCATTCTTGGACAGATAGTCTAGCTAGCTGTCTGGATTTACCCTGCAGAGACCTGAGGACCAGGTAACCAGAGACCTCAGATTGGACAGATAGTCTAGCTAGCTGTCTGGATTTACCCTGCAGAGATCTGAGGACCAGGTAACCATAGTCCTCAGATTGGACAGATAGTCTAGCTAGCTGTCTGGATTTACCCTGCAGAGACCTGAGGACCAGGTAACCATAGTCCTCAGATTGGACAGGTAGTCTAGCTAGCTGTCTGGATTTACCCTGCAGAGACCTGAGGACCAGGTAACCATAGTCCTCAGATTGGACAGATAGTCTAGCTAGCTGTCTGGATTTACCCTGCAGAGATCTGAGGACCAGGTAACCATAGTCCTCAGATTGGACAGATAGTCTAGCTAGCTGTCTGGATTTACCCTGCAGAGATCTGAGGACCAGGTAACCATAGTCCTCAGATTGGACAGATAGTCTAGCTAGCTGTCTGGATTTACCCTGCAGAGATCTGAGGACCAGGTAACCATAGTCCTCAGAAATCAGCCGCAGGTTAGAGCGCCGACACAGAGACAGAGGACGGGGACGGACATCCGGCCGTAAATAAGAAACAGACGTGTGTGTGTGTGTTTACCTGGTGAACTTCATGCCAGCCGTTCTCGTCCTGGCAGCAGACGGAGGCGTGGTGGTTGAGCAGGAGCTCGCAGCAGCCCGGGTCCCCCCCGACCATCACGCTGTGGTACAGAGGAGTCAGACCACGGCTGTCCTTGTAGTCCGGAGAAGCTCCCAACTCCAGCAGGGTCTGTGTGTATGTATGGGTGTGTGTGTGTGTGTGTGTGTGTGTGAGTGTTTGTGTGTGAGAGAGAGAGGAGGGAGGGGGTGAAGGGTCAAGAACATACAATCCATCAATTATTAAGCAAGGCGGGTCATCAAATACATAAAATATCAAAGCTCATCCCACTTTTGTTTTAACGTTTTATAAGCTTTGATATTTTATTGAAGATAAAACAAAAGAAAACTGCAATTATTAAATTGTATGTACAGTGTGTTCAGGGGACAGGCAGCTAGCAGATAGTGAGGAGATGTTTTTTACAGTGTGTTCTGGGGACAGGCAGCTAGCAGATAGTGAGGAGATGTTTTTTACAGTGTGTTCTGGGGACAGGCAGCTAGAAGATAGTGAGATGTTTTTTACAGTGTGTTCAGGGGACAGGCAGCTAGCAGATAGTGAGGAGATGTTTTTACAGTGTGTTCAGGGGACAGGCAGCTAGCAGATAGTGAGGAGATGTTTTTACAGTGTGTTCTGTGGACAGGCAGCTAGCAGATAGTAAGGAGATGTTTTTTACAGTGTGTTCAGGGGACAGGCAGCTAGCAGGTAGTGAGGAGATGTTTTACAGTGTGTTCAGGGGACAGGCAGCTAGCAGATAGTGATGAGATGTTTTTTACAGTGTGTTCTGGGGACAGGCAGCTAGCAGATAGTGATGAGATGTTTTTTACAGTGTGTTCTGGGGACAGGCAGCTAGCAGATAGTGAGGAGATGTTTTTTACAGTGTGTTCTGTGGACAGGCAGCTAGCAGATAGTAAGGAGATGTTTTTTACAGTGTGTTCAGGGGACAGGCAGCTAGCAGGTAGTGAGGAGATGTTTTACAGTGTGTTCAGGGGACAGGCAGCTAGCAGATAGTGATGAGATGTTTTTTACAGTGTGTTCTGGGGACAGGCAGCTAGCAGATAGTGATGAGATGTTTTTTACAGTGTGTTCTGGGGACAGGCAGCTAGCAGATAGTGATGAGATGTTTTTTACAGTGTGTTCTGGGGACAGGCAGCTAGCAGATAGTGAGGATATGTTTTTTACAGTGTGTTCTGGGGACAGGCAGCTAGCAGATAGTGAGGAGATGTTGGCTGTATGTGACAAAAAATGTGTGACATCGCTTAGAGCACATTTAAATACTTTCTGTTACACTGGGTTCCTCCCTGATGTCTGTTAGATTTGTTCATGCCCCCTCCCAAAGACCACCGTCTTTTGATGCCTTTCCACTGGATCCAAGAACATCTCCAATCCCTTCATTCGTAACATGCATTAACTTTAAGCCAGTGTGGAGAGCAGAGAACGGAGGGGAGCTCCTGTCGTTACCGTGAGTGAGTCCAGGTTCCTGGAGCGTGCAGCTTTGTGGAGGGCAGTCATGCCGTCTTTGGCTCTGAAGTCCAGGTGAGCTCCGCCCGTCTTCAGCACCTTGATCAACCCCGCCACGTTGTCCAGGTGAGCTGCAAACGTCAGAGGACTCTCTGGAAAAACAAGTCACACACAGAACATCGTTTGTTAAAGAGAAAATCACGTTCATTTTTGATTTACAGCCATCACGTCTAAGCCACGTGTGTCAAACTCAAGTGCCAAATCCGGCCCGTCGCAAATTGTGCGTCAGGAAACTGACTTTCAAACTGCAATACGCAGCACTTAAAGCAGAATTTGGCAGATTTACAGACTTTGAGACTCAGAAGTCTGTATAATGGCTGAGAAACTATTTTTTTAGAGCTCTATGTCGACCAAATGTAAGTGAGAAAGCAATATCACACATGCAATAAAACAGTCAAAGATATTTGACTTTTCCTATTAAAAAGAATCAGAATCAGCTTTATTTGCCAGGTATGAGGACACATACGAGGACTTTTGCTTTGGAACGTTCTCACAACGTTTTTACACAAACAAAACAACCAACATATACACAATATAAACAGAAACAATATAGACAGGTTGAGGCAATAGTGCAATGAAGAATGCAAAGTATGCAGATGTAAATTATAATTATGATAGTTATTATTTTAATTATGGAGCATAGTGCAAAGGATGCTGGAATAAATAATATTATGTTATTATACTGTATTATATTACAATATGAACAGCTCTGAAATAAAGAATGATGAATAAATAATAAGTGGAACCAGTAAACAGACTGATTAGAGAGTGTTGCACCGATGATACAGTCCTAACTGTCCGTTGTAGTCTGCTCCTGTCCTTTTTGGAGGCAGATCCAAACCAGACAACAGGTCTAGGCTTACGACTCTTCTATGAGCATTTAACCCTCATGTTGACCTCATGTTGTCCTCATGTTGTCCTCATGTTGTCCTCATGTTGTCCCCATGTTGTCCTATATCAATGTTCTTTTTAATTCCCCAAAATAACATGATTGATTCCACCCAACGCTCTTTGCCAAGTACAAATCTCTACTTTCATTCATTTTGGGGCGTCTTATTCAATTTTATAGCATTGTAAAACAAATGGAAGTGTTTTTGAAATAGTATTGAGTAAAAGTTGACATATTCCAGTCTGTGATTATCATCAACATCCATTCCTTTAATTTTAGTCTCAATAATTCCTAATTTCTGCTTTTCTAACTCAAACATTAGGTATAATTTCCTATAAATGAGGTTTATTGACCATAAATTCCAAAAATAACTGTAAAACTAGTTAATAAGTTACTAAAATAGCAAGTCAATTGTCATTCACAGCTAATTAGCATAATACAAACACTTTGCTGTGATTAAGTCATCATTGGAAATGCCAGTCTACATGAGGCCCTCCAAACAAGACACTCAGAGTCAATTGATGTGTCCTGATTTCACTACGTCCTACTTTACAGAACTGTTTTTACAGTAAAGAAGAAATCAAGGTATTTATCTGTTTACAAGGCTTGACATTAACTTTCTGAAGTATATTTACGTTTCACTTGTCCATAAAAAGTCACTTGTCTGGGTATGATTTCTCATTTTATAAAGACTTTTGTGTTCTGCCAATCCAGAATTCGAACAAAGGTCGAAAGCATCCAAACACTATCAACATTAATAGAACTCAGCCCGAGAATAGATTTCCCCTTCAACAACAAAAAAGGATCTCCAGACTCCAGAATACTGCAAGTAATACTTCATACGCAGTGGTAGTGGTGACTTGAACTTATACTATAACTAAAATAATTTTGTAGCCATAATGGATTTTTCGATGATTGTTGACAAGAAGAAAACACAGAAAATCTGCAACCTTTCCCTTAAGTTACCAGCTGACATTAGCGCTAGCTAGCTAGCTAGCTAGGTTGACAGAATAAGACATTTTAGGTGACCAAAATATTCCAATTAACTTTGATGAAGCGAAGACAAACAGTGAGAGGGTCAACGTTTAAGACAACAGCCAAAAACAAGTTGAGGTCTATTGTAATGTCCATAGTGTTAGCATGGTTAGCATCGCTAAGCCTCTGTCCTGAGTGACAGGTCCTAATGTGTCCCCTGCTTTATTGTCTATTTAAAAATAAATGGGTCCATAATTTATAATAAACTTCTATAGAAACAGACTTCTTTTTGGAGCCGGTGGCGTCGCCCCCTGCTGGAGGTTAGAGGAACGCAGCTTTAACTATTCGGGTCAAATTGACTCATTTCAAATTTCTACAAGAACAAAAATGGTTACAAGTTACATTTTTTCTACCTGAAAATCAGTGCCCTTTCCTTATTTCCTGTGATAAACATGTATTCCTGACTCAACTCAGAACATTATTCTGGATATGACACTTATGTTGTTTCCATAGTGGATTTTTAACATGAATTATAACCTTATGATAAAAAATGAACCCCACTTCCATGTTTAATTGTGTGCTAGTAGAGACTGATGCATTCCCTAAATATAAATGTTGGAAATTGAGATCAAGACAATATTTGTTAATAGATTATGAAGTAAAATTTGATTTCAGAATTGTTTTTAATACCCAGAATAAGTCACGAGAGGGTCCCCAAAGTGAAGACAGTACAAGGGTTAAGGAGCTTCAGCATTGACTTCTCTTTGCAGACCCGGAAGCTTCACCCTATATATTGAGAGTCTCTGGATAAAAGTGAACATACACCAAAAGGAAATTAAATCTCCATGTTTGTTGTGACAGCTTTGGCAATTTTCAGTGGTCATTTTGTCCCATCGTAAGCGTTTGAATGACAGCGAGTGGCTTCTTCTGACAGGGATGGAAATGAGCCTTGATGCCTCCATTTGTCCTGACTGGGTGCAGACATGAGCAAAAGGAAGAAAGAGGAGTGTGTTCATATTGTTAATCACAATGAAGAGCTTTTGCTGGCTGGCTGTAATCTTTATCTGAGTAACAAGAGTCCTCATCTGCAGAGAAGCCTTTCCTCTTCAGCCATAAGGCATTCACTTATCAACAGCTCTCAGAGCTCATTAAGAGAAACTCGGCTTAATAACGCTTTCTCCGTTACCTTTATTTGCCTCAACAGACCAGTATTTTTCAAGCCAATCTCCATCCACTCAACCCTGGCTGTTTTAAGAGCACCTGCATTGCTGAGATACCCTTGACATATTCATTAAACGATCATAAATAAACATAATTGTCAACCTTAATACTCAGGTAAACAAGCGGTGGTTACCAGATGATTGTAATGAGCTTTTAAAAACAGGCTACTTTAGATGAGTGGTACAATTTATAATGCCTTCCAGCTGTGGTAATTCCCTTCTCCCAACACAGCAAGCAAAAAAAGAACTTGTACAAAAAGGACAATTTCCAGAAAGGATTATTCATTTTATTCTTTCTAATAATATAAAGAAAGAACAGCCTTCTCACACTACAGGTGAGCGAGCTTTCAAACAGTCGCTCCTGAACTGTGGAACGCTTTGCCTCATGTTTTAAGGGGGGGAATGGTGGCCTAGAGGTTATAGAAGCAAGCTTGTGACAGGGTTGCTGGTTCAATCCCCAGATCGACAGGATAAAATCTGGGTGGGGAAAGTGAAAGAGCAGCGTTTGTCCCTCCCTCATTACCACCACTGAGGATGAACTGATACTACCAGACTGGTAGCACGGCCTGATATACCAAAAATGTATAAGTGAGAATATATTTTTGTAATTTGGGTGAATTACCCTTTAAAACAGAGCCTAAAGTTTAAATCCCAGACCTAGTTGAAGGCAGCAGTGTAAGCATGTTTGGTTGGTTGCCAAATATAAAAAGCTCCGCTAAGTACCACTGATGTGCACTCAAAAATATACCACTAGTGTACCACAGTGAAGGCTTTTGTTTGTGCGAGTATCTTCCAGGTGTGAGTTGTGTACCAGATATTCCTGCAGGGATGTGTGTGTTCAGTCAGCCCGCTGCTAACTGAGTAAATAGAGTTATTGTAGCCAAATAATTGAGCAACCAGAGCTGGGAGTACTGATCTGAGTCCTGATGTCAATGTGTTCTCGACACAGCTCACAAATGTTCCATAAACACAAAGTGAGCAGGTGTTTTCTGTGCTACGCTAACGGCTAGGTTAATATTTACAAGGCCTCCCAGGCCCAGTTGTAGGCAGAGAGTCCAGTGTCTGGGGAGACTGCAACCCGGAAAAAATAAGAATTTATTATATCCAACCATGCCCATCCACTCACGTGTACACGTGGTTAAAGTTGGACATTATTGCTAATTAAACAGGAAATTATTCCATCAGGAGGAAGCCTGATAAAACAGAGAGCTTGTGTGTTCTGTGGCGTCCAACCGCAGGTGGAAGGAAGTTTAATTAATGGTAATTAAGGGGAAATGTAAAAATATGCATCCATTTTGGAGTAGGAAGAACACATGCCCCCTCTTAGATCCTTCTCTTAGCCAATTAGACTCTGTGTATGCTTTATTCATGCTGAATGACATTTCCAAACCCATTATGAGCACATCTCTAGTAAACACCGGATTTAGAGAGGTGGTTCTTTGTGGAGGAACTCATCCTTTTTCATTTTTATCTTTTATGTAGTCACCGCAGTAGTCGAGCATGATTTATTATCTCCACATAGAGCTATTTATGTCATCTTTTAAAACTAACTTTTTTCATATTGCAATATATACCACAGGGGGATAAATATCGCAATGTCAGTTTTTCCAATACTGTGCAGGCCTAGTTTTCTGTAAGTTACTGTAAATTTTACATTAAATTTGATACAGTGTGTGATTGCATGCAGAGTTTTGCCTTACCACCGGTCTCACTGTCGTGGTAATTGGGGTCAAAGCCTCTCTCCAACATCTTAGACACTTTGTCCACCTGATTGTGCTGGATGAGGTCCATGAACTTCCTCAGATTGGCCTGCGCAACCAGAGAAGAGAGAGCTTTATTACAGTGGGAAGAAAGAACAAATGGTGGTGGGTGTGAGAGAGAAAAAACAGGCAGGATAGAGGATCAGAGATGTCAAACGACTGAAATAGAAGCTGAGATAGAGGAAGGTGTGGAGGGGTCAAACACAACTGAGAGTGAAAAGTGGAAGTGTTTAGCAATACAGTGTGAAACTGGGGAAACCAGGAAGCAGAGGAAGGGAAGATGACAGAATTCAGAGTGTGTCGATTGTTGGGGAGTGGAACGACTGCTCCTTTCTGCTCTGTTCCCGTCTGCTTTCTTTCCAGGCCGCATGATAAAAATAGATAAGAGAGCAGCTCCCTGAAGGAGAGGAGAAAATGAGGAATGAAGAGTGAGAAAGCAGAAGAGGAAAAAGACAATGGGTAGCAATAGAATAATAGACTGAGAAGAGAGGCACAGGAATAAATGAAGAGTAAAAAGGGAGGGACATGGAGAGGGAGTACGGATGTCTTCATCATAAACTGTCTCCCCAGATCCGAATTCAAGTGCCTCAGCCCATACATAGGAGAAGACTTCATTTCTTATTATAATTTATGTATTTTCCAAACATTTAGAGCTGTACAGTACTCAATTAGTGCATTTGTGACAGCGAGCACTCAAGCAGAAACAAATAATAAAAAAGGATCAGGCGTAATTTAACCAATAACAACAACAAAAAATAGAAAAATATGCCTAAATGGGCTCTATTACAGTCTGCAGCTAAAAACACAGAAGAGACAAGCTGACCTTTGAGACACCGTGGACACCGCCATAGAAACAACACAGAAGGGACTTAATGATGCATTCAATTACACCTCGTAGGCTCATGGTGCTTTCAAGTGAAACTCGAGCCAGTCCGAAGCTTCGCCGCTGTTGACAATGGATCAAGATATTTGGAGCCCAGGGCAATCCATCAAAAATCCCCGTATCGGTCCTGATCCCGATTCTGTGAATCTGCTCGGAAATGCACTGGTGCTTTTTAATTACCTTCAAAAGTCATTAACATTATTATCAGATTGTATTAGATTAAAAGGTGCTCTAAGCCATGTCACACGTTTTTAGGCTACAACAGTTTTTTGTCACATACAGTAAACATCTCCTCACTATCTGCTAGCTGCCTGTCCCCAGAACACACTGTAAAAAACATCTCCTCACTATCTGCTAGCTGTCTGTCCCCAGAACACACTGTAAAAAACATCTCCTCACTATCTGCTAGCTGCCTGTCCCCTGAACACACTGTAAAAAACATCTCACTATCTGCTAGCTGCCTGTCCCCTGAACACACTGTAAAAAACATCTCCTCACTATCTGCTAGCTGCCTGTCCCCAGAACCCTGAACACACTGTAAAAAACATCTCCTCACTATCTGCTAGCTGCCTGTCCCCAGAACACACTGTAAAAAACATCTCACTATGTGCTAGCTGCCTGTCCCCAGAACACACTGTAAAAAACATCTCCTCACTATCTGCTAGCTGCCTGTCCCCAGAACACACTGTGAACACAAAAAACATCTCACTATCTGCTAGCTGCTTGTCCCCTGAACACACTGTAAAAAACATCTCCTCACTATCTGCTAGCTGCCTGTCCCCAGAACACACTGTAAAAAACATCTCACTATCTGCTAGCTGCTTGTCCCCTGAACACACTGTAAAAAAAAACATCTCCTCCCCAGAACACACTAAAAAAACATCTGCTAGCTGCCTGTCCCCAGAACACACTGTAAAAACATCTCCTCACTATCTGCAGCTGCCTGTCCCCTGAACACACTGTAAAAAACATCTCACTATCTGCTAGCTGCTTGTCCCCTGAACACACTGTAAAAACATCTCCTCACTATCTGCTAGCTGCCTGTCCCCAGAACACACTGTAAAAACATCTCCTCACTATCACTAGCTGCCTATCTGCTAGCTGCCTGTCCCCTGAACACACTGTAAAAAACATCTCACTATCTGCTAGCTGCCTGTCCCCTGAACACACTGTAAAAACGCGGTTTCTGTAGACAGCCCAGGCTCCATAAATGCCAACAAAAACAAACTGCCAACCTGCACACACAACAACAAACACAACAAACAGTCTTCCAGCCAATAACCAACAAGAAGGATTTGGGGGTGGGGGTTGGGCATGGATGTGTTAGGGGGTTAGTGTGCGGAAAGGAGGGGGAGGGGACGGGGTGAGGAGGAGGGAGGGGCGAGCTAGCCTCCGTTTTGTTTGTTTGAATACTTTGAACGTCAACAAGAAGTGACGTCGCCCAACGTCTCTTAGAGCACCTTTAATATTTAACGTTTCCATTGATTTACTACCTAATAGTTTAACAGCTGTGTTATATTATCATACTGGCCGGCTGGGAAACCAAACAAGATGGAGCACAGTTATTGAGTGCTTGTGTTCAGATATCAACCATGATGAGTCACCGCCAGTTCAATATCTGGAAATGTCAGCGGTTCACGTACATGGCCCTGTGTTTTCATACAATGTTTTGTTTAATATAGCTGATATGTCTCGTGTGTGTGTGTGTGTGTGTGTGTGTGTGTGTGTGTGTGTGTGTGTGTGTGTGTGTGTGTGTGTGTGCATGTGTGTGTGTGTGTGTGCATGTGTGCGCCTGTGGGCTTGGTGAATCAGAGTCTGGAGGATGATGCCCTCTCCCTCTCTCCTCTCTCTCTCGTTGCTGAAACAGGTTGGGAGGCTGGCGATTGATTGGCTGTCTCTGTGTGAGTTTGAGCCAACCACAGAGCACCAGACGGTCGGCAAACAGGATTACCTCAAAAGTTAGGTCAGGCAAAGAAATGAGAAAGAAAGAAAGGACACGGTGGTAGAATAAAATATAATAGAAGAGCCACATTTCCCGGCTAATAACTTAGTGCCTGTGTTGTCATCTCCCTGCACCACGTTGACAGAACATGTTTTTCCTCTTTGCCTTTTTCATTTTTTATTCTCCTTCCTTTGTTTGGAAGGACAGCAGCTGTCAGACAGTTTCCCAGTGTGCCGGTAACAGAGAGCTGCCAGAGACACTTATGCTTTGGCTGCACTCCAGCACTACAGTAGCTATGGGACTAGCCTTACACAACGACGAAGAGGCTAAACATCACTAGCTTACAGTAGAGATGCACTTCAATTCATGAGGGGGAAACAGAGATAAAGGGAAGAGGCTTCTGTTGGGACTGGCAGGAAAAAAGAGACTCCTTCTGAGCTGTATGCAAACTTACAGATCATCACAGGGGAACAGCTCCAAATAAGCCCAAATTCAGTGTGTTTACATGCAGTTTAAAACCCAGTTATATTCACGTTAAGGCAATACTCCAGTTGCCCAAACACCATGTAAACACCTTATGCTGGTTCAAAATCAGAGTTCTCATACCCCGCTTAACAGCGGCTTGAAAAGGTTTACACATCCAGGCTAAAGTTGATTAAAAAGAGGAATAAAAAAACATCTTTTGGAAATTGATCTTAATGCCCTAATAAAAAAAAAATTAGGAAAATCCAACCTTTAAGGACACCAATTTCCTTAGTGAATGAATAATTTATTGTAAATAAATAAATGCTCTTCCTTAAAATACAGGGGGCAGAAGTATACACCAGCATATGTTAAATTCCCATAGAGGCAGGCACTATTTTTATTATTAAAGGCCAGTTATTTCATGGATCAGGACACTATGCATCCTGATAAAGTTCCCTTGGCCTTTGGAATTTAAATAGCCCCCCATCATCACATACCCTTCACCATACCTAGAGATAGCCATGGTGTTATTTCAGTTAGCTTAACATTTGATTTGATTTGCATTGAGAGATGATCGTATGGAAAGTTCAGCATGCCAATCTCTATGTATGTTTAAGGGTATGTGATGATGTAGGGGGGGATTATTTTAATCCCAAAGGCCTGATTGACAGGTAACCATAGGCGCTGATTTGGATGGAGACCGCGGGGACACATACCTATCGGATTTTGTCATGAGTCATTTTGTACCAACCACTTTTTAAAAAAAACCTTTCAGTTAAAATAAATAAAGTTAATAACATACATAATTCTTGAGAGACAAATGCCAAAAAATCCACAAAAATGTTTCTATACCCACAGGGGCGCTACACGCTTCTTTCCTTTCGTAGCTCCTCTCTCTGGGTCTGATGTCAAGTCATGTCACATCGTCTACATGGACTCATGGACACATGGACACATGGACACATGAATACATGGGGATACGGAGACATGGACACAGGGAAACATGGATACATGGACACATGGACACATGGACACATGGATACATGGACACACGGACTCATGGATACATGGATACATGGACTCATGGACACATGGACACATGGACACATGAATACATGGGGATACGGAGACATGGACACAGGGAAACATGGATACATGGACACATGGACACATGGACACATGGACTCATGGACACATTGACTCATGGACACATGGACACATGGATACATGGACACACGGACTCATGGATACATGGATACATGGACTCATGGACACATGGACACATGGACTCATGGACACATTGACTCATGGACACATGGACACATGGACACATGGACACATGGACTCATGGACACATGGACTCATGGATACATGGACACATGGATACATGGACACACGGACTCATGGATACATGGATACATGGACTCATGGACACATGGACACATGGACTCATGGACACATTGACTCATGGACACATGGACACATGGACACATGGACACATGGACTCATGGACACATGGACTCATGGATACATGGACTCATGGACACATGGACTCATGGATACATGGACACATGGACACATGAATACATGGGGATACGGAGACATGGACACAGGGAAACATGGATACATGGACACATGGACACATGGATACAATACATGGACACATAGACACACACGGATACATTAACACATGGATACATGGACTCATGGACACATGGACACATGGACTCATGGACACATTGACTCATGGACACATGGACACATGGATACATGGACGGACTCATGGATACATGGACTCATGGACTCATGGACACATGGACACATGGACTCATGGACACATTGACTCATGGACACATGGACACATGGACACATGGACACATGGACTCATGGACACATGGACTCATGGATACATGGACTCATGGACACATGGACTCATGGATACATGGACACATGGACATATGAATACATGGGGATAATGGAGACATGGACACAGGGAAACATGGATACATGGACACATGGACACATGGATACACATGGACACATAGACACACGGATACATTAACACATGGACACATGGACACACGGACACATGGATACATGGACACACGGACACATGGATACATGGACACATGGACACATGGATACACTACATGGACACATAGACGCACGGATACATATGGACACATGGATACATGGACTCATGGACACATGGACACATGGACTCATGGACACATTGACTCATGGACACATGGACACATGGATACATGGACACACGGACTCATGGATACATGGATACATGGACTCATGGACACATGGACACATGGACTCATGGACACATTGACTCATGGACACATGGACACATGGACACATGGACACATGGACTCATGGACACATGGACTCATGGATACATGGACTCATGGACACATGGACTCATGGATACATGGACACATGGACACATGAATACATGGGGATACGGAGACATGGACACAGGGAAACATGGATACATGGACACATGGACACATGGATACACTACATGGACACATAGACACACGGATACATTAACACATGGACACATGGATACATGGACACACGGACACATGGATACATGGACACACGGACACATGGATACATGGACACATGGACACATGGATACACTACATGGACACATAGACGCACGGATACATATGGACACATGGATACATGGACACATGGATACATGGACACATGGACTCATGGACACATGGACTCATGGACACATGGACACATGGACTCATGGATACATGGACACATGGACTCATGGACACATGGACACATGGACACATGGACACATGGACTCATGGACACATGGACACATGGACACATGAATACATGGGGATACGGAGACATGGACACAGGGAAACATGGATACATGGACACATGGACACATGGATACACTACATGGACACATAGACACACGGATACATTAACACATGGACACATGGATACATGGACACACGGACACACATGGACACACGGACACATGGACTCATGGACACATGGACACACGGACTCATAGATACATGGATACATGGACTCATGGACACATGGACACATAGACACATGGACTCATGGACACATGGACACATGGACACATGAATACATGGGGATACGGAGACATGGACACAGGGAAACATGGATACACATGGACACATGGATACACTACATGGACACATAGACACACGGATACATTAACACATGGACACATGGAGACATGGACACACGGACACATGGGTACATGGACACATGGACACATGGACTCATGGACACATGGACTCATGGATACATGGATACATGGACTCATGGACACATGGACTCATGGACACATGGACTCATGGACACATGGACACATGGACTCATGGACACATGGACTCATGGACACATGAATACATGGGGACACATGGACACAGGGGGGACACATGGATACATGGACACATGGACACATGGATACACTTCATGGACACATCATGGATACATTAACACATGGACACATGGACTACATGGACACATGGATACATGGACACATGGACACATGGACACATGGACTCATGGACACATGGACTCATGGATACATGGACACATGGACACATGGACTCATGGACACATGGACTCATGGATGCATGGACACATGGACACATGGACACATGGACTCATGGACACATGGACACATGGACACATGGACACATGGATACATGGGGATACGGAGACATGGACACAGGGACACATGGATACATGGACATGGACACATGGACATGGACACATGGACACATGGATACATATGGACACATGGATACATGGACACATGGACACATGGATACACATGGACACATGGATACATGGACACATGGATACACATGGACACATGGATACATGGACACACGGACACATGGATACACGTGGATACACATGGACACATGGACACATGGACACATGGATACACTACATGGACACATAGACACACGGATACATTAACACATGGACACATGGATACACATGGACACATGGATACATGGACACACGGACACATGGACGGATTCATGGAGCTTTCAACATGGACTTCTGGTTAAATAAAGGTAAAATAAAATTTAAAAAAAAAACATGGACACACGAACACACGGAGAAATGATACAATACATGGACATATGGACACATGGATAAATGGACACATGGATACATGGACACATGGACACATGGATAAATGGACACATAGATACATGGACACATGGACACATGGACACACGAAGAACACAGTGGCTCATATGTCTAATGCTGTTTGAATACCTAAGGCTTTCTTCTTCTTAAAACTTGTCGGGCAACATCACATTTTTGTATACATTTTTATTCATTTCTTTTAGTAAGCTACAGGACAACGTCTTTCAAACCATGATCTGCGCAAAAGAGAAGAAAAAAAAATGAATGCGTCATTGTACCAGCACTTGTGATAACGCACTTACGATCTAACGCACTTACACTTCAAACTGACGCCCGTGCAGGTTAGCCACACTCCCCCACCCCTCCCCTGTCACGCCGTGCAAGCAGCCAAGAATGAAACCAGACAGACATAAAGATATTTTTACCCCATTCAGCCAGTGAAGCTGATTATGCAATTTGTATGTTTCATTTTATTTTGGCAACACCTTTGGCGTGAACCAGTCAGCGCTGTGGTGTTTTCACACCGCACTTCCCAGAGGCCGGCCGAGCCGACAGTCAGGCTGAGGTGGGCGGCATTGTGACATCTTTTTCTTGAATTTCATCCTTTTTTCAGCTGCTCGTGATAACTCTCCAGTTAGCCGTCAAGCTGGAAATGATTCCTACTATTTAGAAAACAAAGTGGAAGTAGAGGGGTGTGGTAGAAAGACAGATATAGCTCAGCGCCAATAAAAGAGAGAAAATTAGGCTGCCTTCCTGAAAGCCTTTGTTTGCTCAGTGTCAGGTAGGTCTTTTTCAGGGAGAAAACCTTCTGGTGCACAAAAAAACCCTGAGATTTATGAAAACACAAAAAATAATAGACAAAGCAGCCGGGCCTGAAAGGTGAAGCTGATGTGGAAACTCCTTAAAGCTGCGTTGTCTTTAACCTCCAGCAGAGGGCGACTCCACCGGCTCCAAGAAGAAGTCTGTTTCTATGGAAGTCTATGAGACAATGAGCCTACTTCTCAAGCGCTAGTTTCAAGTCTTCTTCAACCCATTATGATGTTCATTTAGTATATTATGGATACAGGGACACATGGACACATGGATACATGGACACGTGGACACATGGATACATGGACACCATCCCTATTGTGAAGCATGGGGGGGTAGCATCATGCTTTGGGGGTGTTTTTCTGCACATGGGACAGGGCGACTGCACTGTATTAAGGAGAGGAGGACCGGGGCCATGTATTGGGAGATTTTGGGGAACAACCTCCTTCCCTCAGTTAGAGCATTGAAGATGGTCGAGGCTGGGTCTTCCAACATGACAATGACCCGAAGCACACAGCCAGGAGAACCAAGGAGGGGCTCTGGAAGAAGCAGATCAAGGTTCTGGCGTGGCCTAGCCAATCTCCAGACCTAAACCCAATAGAGAATCTTTGGGAGGAGCTCAAACTCCGTGTTTCTCAGCGACAGCCCAGAAACCTGACTGATCTAGAGAAGATCTGTGTGGAGGAGTGGGCCAAAATCCCTTCTGCAGTGTGTCAAACCTGGTGAAGAACTACAGGAAACGTTTGACCTCTGGAACTGCAAACAAAGGCTACTGTACCAAATATTAACATTGATTTTCTCAGGTGTTCAAATACTTACTACTGCTACAAACTACTATTATTTTTATTTATTTTTTTGGGACTGTTATTGCCAATCTTCATTCTATCCCCAACCGGTCGTCAGACACCGCCTACCAAGAACCTGGGTCTGGGTCTGGGCCTGGGCCTGGGCCTGGGCCTGGGTCTGGGTCTGGGTCTGTCTCAGGTTTTTTCCTAAAAGGAAGTTTTTCCTCGCCACTGTTGCACTGTTGCTTGCTCTGGAGGAAACTTCTAGAACTGTTGGGTCTTTGTAAAGTGTCTTGAGATAACTCTTGTTATGAATTGATACTATAAATAAAATTGAACTGAATTGAATTATTTGCAGCTGTATCATACAAATAAATAGTAAAAAAATCATACATTGTGATTTCTGGATTTTTTTTTTTTTAGATTATGTCTCTCACAGTGGACAGTTGCAAAATAGCAGGGTGTTCAAATACTTATTTCCTCACTGTAACCAAATATGTAAACTATGCATGCTATTTTTGAGTTGGATTAATGTCTAGTTGATGTGGTGTTGATTGCTACGTCTGCATTGTTTCTGCTCACACCCAAAGCTGGCACTTGTGTCATAATGTGATGAAACACATGTGAGGTGCATTTGAAACTGACCCCAAACTCTGGCCACAGACAAATAAGACTTAGATTTGAATTTAGAGTTATTATTCAATGGGTTTTCTGTAAATGGGTGAACTCTTACCTTTGTATGAAGTTTGGCAATCTGTTTCTCGTCCACGTTGGGCTGCGTGTAGACTCTGCTCTTGTAGCGGAACTGTAAAGACAAGTTATTAAAATCAGAAACAAAGCAAAACAAAGGCTCCGTTCTGGGAAATGATAACCTTTCCTTCTCAATCATGAGATTGCCTTTTATACCTCTGACAATTTGTTTTTTTTACAAAGGTAAGCTTTAGGCTTTAACGCTTGTGTTGTCCTCCCGTTAACCATGAACTTAAAAAAAAAAATGAAAATGAATATTTTTTGGTGCTTTTCCAATGTTTTTATTGCTTTTTCTGATTTATTTCTCACTTTTTCCAGCTTCTGGCGCTTTTTCTTGGAATCCATGGTCAACAAACCTCATTTATATCAAATTGTACATACGTTTTTAGTTAAAAAAAGGCAGAAATGTTGAATTATTTTGACTAATAGTTAAGATCAGAGGATGTTGATGTTGATGTTATGTCTAAGTTTAGTCTCGATATTGTTTTGAAACCATTAAAAAAAAAAAGAATTCAAATGCTATAAGATTAAATAAAACACCCCAAAAATTCAATGAAAGTAATCATTAATGTTACCTGAAGAACATATGGAATCATCCATGTTATTTGTTGGCAATTTGGTTGAAAGAAATCTAATATTTCTGATATAAAACACATTGAAACGGCCCGAGGACAACACAAGGGTTAAGGGTAATTTAGGAATATTTTAAACTTGTATTTTCCCATGTATTGGTGAACAGAAATCTTTGAAATTGATCCAGTATAAAGCGAGAACTCTGTAACCTGCAGCTGCGTGATGCCTGTCTGAGCTCGTCACCGTCATCACCGCAATAAAACATTGGCACATAACATGTCTTGTATCGGAGAAATGTCTGTTAGCCTTTAGTGACTAGAGCCCGACCGATACATATCGGTCCACCAGAGGACGCATTTCCTGATCATCACAATCATTTATAAAGACAAATAAATAATTCTGATAAATAAAAACGGACGGTCAACCATGTTGTGAGTGTTGGCATTGCATAGTCTGTCCACCAGAGGACGCTCTACAACGTCCCTGTTAGTGATGGCGTTGCATAGTCTGTCCACCAGAGGACGCTCTACAACGTCCCTGTTAGTGATGGCGTTGCATAGTCTGTCCACCAGAGGACGCTCTACAACGTCCCTGTTAGTGATGGCGTTGCATAGTCTGTCCACCAGAGGACGCTCTCCACAACGTCCCTGTTAGTGATGGCGTTGCATAGTCTGTCCACCAGAGGACGCTCTGCAACGTCCCTGTTAGTGATGGCGTTGCATAGTCTGTCCACCAGAGGACGCTCTACAACGTCCCTGTTAGTGATGGCGTTGCATAGTCTGTCCACCAGAGGACGCTCTACAACGTCCCTGTTAGTGTTGGTGTTGCATAGTCTGTCCACCAGAGGACGCTCTACAACGTCCCTGTTAGTGATGGCGTTGCATAGTCTGTCCACCAGAGGACGCTCTACAACGTCCCTGTTAGTGATGGCGTTGCATAGTCTGTCCACCAGAGGACGCTCTACAACGTCCCTGTTAGTGATGGCGTTGCATTGTCTGTATATTCGTATCAGCCTTAAAAATCCTTTATCGGTCGGGCTCTATTTCCTATCGTGTGTTACGTTAAGAAAGGCAAAGACATGACGTAAGGTAGACGCATTAACGCTGCAGTGTTTAAATCATTTAAATTTTACTTTTGGTCTGTATGGGGACTTGAACCCTACTTATGTACAAACAAACATTTAAGGATCAATAAATGAGTTTCCAGGGTGACCAAACGTCCTCTTTTGCCCGGACATGTCCACTTTTTACGTCCTGTCCGCCTACATCACGACTATGTGGGGTAATAATCTCACTGGCCAACAGTTTACCTCCAAAGACGGGACGCCCTTGCTGATTGGCTGGGGGTACTCTCGAAAGAAGCGCTCTTCATCCAGGAACTTGCCATCCCTCCCGTTGCTAGCTGGCTGGAAAAGCCCATAGTTGAGCACGTCTTTCAGGCTCTGATTAAGCGTGCACAGGATCCGCTGCTTTGCCACCCAGACCGTCGCATTCGGGTTGAACCGCATGCATTTCTGGTTGAGGAAAGGAGAGAGAGGAAGGGAGCGAGAGAGAGAGGGGGGGAGTGGGGTTGGAAGACACAAATTGATTATTAATCAGTGAGTACTGGCGTGTTGGCTGGCAGTCACAACAATCAAATAAAATACATGTGACAGACATTTCATTTGCGAACTGGACTTCTAATTTTTGATTGACAGATGCAAATAGGCATAAGAGCGATGGATGGAGTCACAGAACAATGGTGCCCCGAGCAACATGCTTTAACAACACAATCCATGTCCCAGTTCCTAGAAAATAACCCAAGCCTTTTATTGTGTTATGGTCACTGTGCTGTATGTATGCTAAACAGGGCCGCTGCGTTCATTGAGGATGTAATTGACACGACCTCTCTGCCCCCTGGTCTTTGCCAGTCCCCAGCTTCCCTGGGATACAATGCAGGATTCCTGGCGTGGTCCGACGCAGAGAGGATTACGGGCGCTGTGCCGAGGCATTCGGGAAGCGTCTGCGAGTGTTTAGAGCTGGATGTGCTGCAGCCCTGCGGCTGTGATAAAGGCCGAAGGGATGAGCTGTCGGTGAACTCGGCGTGAGCGTAATCCTCTCGCCTGGCTGGGAGTGGGCAGAGGAGAGGAGGGGAAGATGAAGGATTGAAGGTGTAAAGAAACAGATGTCTGGCATCTGGCAGAGCTGCTTGGACTGATAAGGCCTTCTTTTCTTCTGCTGGTTTATTACAGTGGCAAATTTCCATCATCTTCCATTATTGCTGCATCTCCATCCCTCGACAATGTGGATTTTTTAAAAGTAGAGGCAAAGATAATGGTCATGTGTGTAAGCCAGAATGAATGAAATATGGTTGTGACATGGTTTCTGAAGAGCCTGTCACTCAAAGAGGTACAACCGTACTTCTTCAGGACGTTGCCTCAATATAATTTAAATACTTTTTTTTAATGAGGCGGGAGCTTAGTTATTCCTAAAGTACCAGATGGTTGGTTACACGAGGTACGGCAGCTTTATTTGTAAAGCACATTTCAACAACAGGGCAATTCAAAGTGCTTTACATAAAAACAATTAAAATAATAAAAGTTATATGGCAGTATAAGAAATTAAACATTGTAAATGTTTGTAAATGTAGAAGTCTGTCAGTAGAGAGAGAAACTAACCAATCAGGTCTGTCAGTAGAGAGAGACTAACCAATCAGGTCTGTCAGTAGAGAGAGACTAACCAATCAGGTCTGTCAGTAGAGAGAAAATAACCAATCAGGTCTGTCAGTAGAGAGAAAATAACCAATCAGGTCTGTCAGTAGAGAGAGACTAACCAATCAGGTCTGTCAGTAGAGAGAGACTAACCAATCAGGTCTGTCAGTAGAGAGAAAATAACCAATCAGGTCTGTCAGTAGAGAGAAAATAACCAATCAGGTCTGTCAGTAGAGAGAGACTAACCAATCAGGTCTGTCAGTAGAGAGAGACTAACCAATCAGGTCTGTCAGTAGAGAGAAACTAACCAATCAGGTCTGTCAGTAGAGAGAAACTAACCAATCAGGTCTGTCAGTAGAGAGAAACTAACCAATCAGGTCTGTCAGTAGAGAGAAACTAACCAATCAGGTCTGTCAGTAGAGAGAAACTAACCAATCAGGTCTGTCAGTAGAGAGAAACTAACCAATCAGGTCTGTCAGTAGAGAGAGACTAACCAATCAGGTCTGTCAGTAGAGAGAGACTAACCAATCAGGTCTGTCAGTAGAGAGAGACTAACCAATCAGGTCTGTCAGTAGAGAGAAACTAACCAATCAGGTCTGTCAGTAGAGAGAAACTAACCAATCAGGTCTGTCAGTAGAGAGAGAAACTAACCAATCAGGTCTGTCAGTAGAGAGAAACTAACCAATCAGGTCTGTCAGTAGAGAGAGACTAACCAATCAGGTCTGTCAGTAGAGAGAAACTAACCAATCAGGTCTGTCAGTAGAGAGAGACTAACCAATCAGGTCTGTCAGTAGAGAGAGAAACTAACCAATCAGGTCTGTCAGTATAGAGAGAGACTAACCAATCAGGTCTGTCAGTAGAGAGAGACTAACCAATCAGGTCTGTCAGTAGAGAGAGAAACTAACCAATCAGGTCTGTCAGTAGAGAGAGAAACTAACCAATCAGGTCTGTCACCGAGATCCTCCTGCTAGAGTTAACCAATCAGGTCTGTCAGGGCAAGAGAAACGTGTTTTTTAACCTAAACATGTTCAAAATGTCATTAGAGAAAACCCCCAATCAGGTCTGTCAGTACAGCAGGGCTAACCAATCAGGTCGGACTCAAGTCTGGACTCTAACCAATCAGGTCTGTCAGTATTTGGACTCGGACTTGTCTAAGTCAGGCCGCTGGTCTTGCCAGATATGGCTTTTTGGACTCGGACCGAGTCCAGGTGTCTTTATTATGTTGGTAATAATATTGGAGGGAAAGGGAAACCCAAAATGATTGTCTTGGTACTGTCATGCATAAGACCTTTATTCTGTCCTGGACTCGGTCTTGTCTTGGACTCTACTAGTCTTGGACTTGTCTTGGACTCAACTAGTCTTGGACTCCACTAATCTTGGACTCGACCATACACGTAGAGTACACAGTACCATACACGTACAGTATCGTACACAGTACCATACACGTAGAGTACACAGTACCATAGACGTAGAGTACACAGTACCATAGACGTAGAGTACACAGTACCATAGACGTAGAGTACACAGTACCATAGACGTAGAGTACACAGTACCATAGACGTAGAGTACACAGTACCATAGACGTAGAGTACACATCCGAGCTGGAGCTGCAGGTGCTGGGTGCGTTTGAATTATTCACCTGAGTAGACCGTGTGACACAATCATGTGATGAAGTGGAAGCACTGAGTGCTCAGTGATGAATGTGAAATCAGGAGCATTAGTGCATGTGAGAGAGCTTAGTGCACATGTGACACACACACACACACACACACACACACACACACACACACACACACACTCTGTGCTCGAGTTATGATCACCTAAGCTAATTACATCAAAGGGTTATGAGTTCATATCTGGGTCAACACCTAGTACCTTGAGGATCCAACCTCCCTGGACTGGAACGAACACACACACACACACACACACACGCACGCACGCACGCACGCACGCATGCACGCACACACACACACACACACGCCATGTAAAGCAGCTGTTAAAAGCTGTATGTCACATTCATTGTGAATTTTACAACACAAATAAAAAGATGTGCGGAGCAAAAGGACATCAAAATAATAATAATAATAATAAAATCTAAATGGATGTGTAGAGGGTTACTCCTCGACGCAGTGGGCCAGAGTTCGACTCCGACCTGCTGCATGTCATTCCCCCTCTCCCCTCTCACTTCTACAGCTGTGCTGTCATTAATCGAGGTATTTGGTCAAAAATATCGTGCTAATAGATTTTCCCCACATCGCCCAGCCCTAGTGGAGAGTCCGAGTGAGAAGGACCCCAGCAGAGGGGGGCATCAGGTCGCTTCTAGCTGGAGCTATCCCTCCTGTTTCCCTTCCTTCTCCTTCTTCTGTCCTTTCGTTGTGTTCTGGCCCGTCACATGATGAGGAAATGCTTGAGCTCACTGTACCGTCATGGACATTAAGCTATGTCCCTGGGGACGCGCACATCAAACAGAGATACTGTAGTACAAAGCTGCACCCGCCCCAGATGAAACTACTGGACTCCAGCTGCTTATCTGCCGGGAGTTACAGTTTGGCACCGCTGGTCTTTGATGATAAACCTTCACATCCATACCTTCTCTGGGAATACCAGATAAGTAATGCCCATTGACAGCTCAGTTCATGTGCTAGAGCAGTGGTTCCCAAACCTTTTCAGCTCAAGACCCAAAAGAGAAATTTGGTGTCTCCCCGGGACCCAAATTTACAAAAATACACCCTGAATCATTGTAACATCTACATTTTTAAACTGTGGACAAAAGACGGAACAAACTATGAATTTAAATGCATGTGAAGTATATTTATTCCATTATAACGATGCCTTCAGCGCTGCTCGGTTCCCTTTGAATGCCTGATAGATAACAGGGAGAATCATTATTAATCATTGCCAATTGGCAGGCCCAATAAAACAGGTCTGCGACCCATTTTGGGTCCCGACCCTAAGTTTGGGAAACATTGTGCTAGAGGATCAATGGGGGTGCAGCATGCAGCGACATACTGCATCCGGCCTATCTGTTACTTCACAGGAACAAGGCACCATTTATATAGATTATATAGATGGAACTCTTGCCCTTTTTATTATTGTTTATGATTATTTTACATTTTCTGCCTCCATGTGATTTTAGCAATGCCCATTTTATCATGTAGCACTTTGGGATTTGCGTAAATATAAAGTGCATTACAAATTAAATGTATTATATTGTTCTCCCGCACGGTAAATGTAGGCTTTATTAAACTGTACCACACCTAACCAAGCATTTTTTGGCCTAAACCAAACCAAACTGCGACCATTTCACAGCGTTAATGACGTGTTAACACTGATAAACGGCCATGTAACGGCTCCCAGTGACCTTTCCTCGGTTACATTTAACCCTCATGTTGTCTTTGGGTCAAATTAATCCATCCATCTTCATCCGCTTATTTGGTCAGGTCTGCAGCAGCCCAGTAGGGGGACCCCAAACTTAATTTTTTGAGTTAAACATCAACCAGCTCTGACTGGGGATCCAGATGCGTTCCCAGGCCAGGTTGGAGATATAATCTCTCCACCTAGTCCTGGGTAATTCCCGATGGCCTCCCTCCCAGCTCACGCCCCCTCCATTAGTCCTGGGTCTTCCCCGAGGCCTCCCAGCTGGACGTCCCTCCACCTAGTCCTGGGTTTCCCGGGGCCTCCTCCCAGCTGGACGCCCTCCACCTAGTCCTGGGTGTTCCCCGAGGCCTCCTTCCCAGCTGGACGCCCCTCCACCTAGTCCTGGGTTTCCCCGAGGCCTCCTCCCAGCTGGACGTCCCTCCACCTAGTCCTGGGTCTTCCCGAGGCCTCCTCCCAGCTGGACGTGCCTGGACCACCTCCCTAGGGAGGCACCCAGGAGGCATCCAGTACCAGATGCCCTAACCACCTCAACTGGCTCCTTTTCCTTCTCCTTTCTACTCAAATTGACCCGTTTTCAGTTAATTTTTTTGTCGAATAAGCTAAAAAAAAAAAAAAAAAGTAAAATTAAAAATATCAAATATATATCAAAAATCAAAAATATAAAAATAAACAACTTTGAAAAAGTGACAAAAATGTCGGGAAAAACGATAAAAATGTTGAAAAAAGTGACCAAAATGTTGGGTTTTTTCATTGTTGATGGGAAGACGACACAAGGGTTAACTGTAGAGACCGGTGGTCACGTGACCAGCCACCATCGGCCTCTTAATTGGACTCACTGGTGACAGCGGCAGAGAAGAGGACATTGGACAAACTGCTGGACATTACTGACAATACCAGCCACCCCCCCTGCACCCCGTCATCAGCACCCAGAGGAGCTGGTTCAGTGGAAGGCTGCTCCTTCCCAAGTGCCGGACCAACAGACTCAAGGACTCCTTTGTCCCCCATGCCATCAGACTCTACACCTCCTCACTAGGGGGGAGGAGGAAATAGGGCAGAGAGGACCACATCCATCCATCCATCCATATATACAGTACACATACATACATGCACACCTGGACTTAAATTCACACCTGGTCACTTTATATTTTTAACACTGGACTCAACACTGACACTTTAATAATAATAATTGATGGTCTTTTCTTTGTTTACTTGATGAATGTTCTTATTGTTCTTATGTTGTTATTATTAGTTATTTTGTTGTCTTTATACTGTCTTTTTATCTATTTTTATTTCCTTTTTTTTGCTAAAACTGCTGCTGGTACTTTCAATTTCCTCGGGGGAGTCCTCCCAAAAGGATTAATAAAGAGAAGTCTAAGTCTAGGTCTAATCTAGTAGGCTAGGACACCCTTTCATGGGAATGCGTTGACTACTGTTGGACAGAGCCCTTTCCAGTATGTGTGCTAACATGGTAACTGGCAGCATCTATATTTAACAGACCGACATGTAGCTTTCCACCATAACAGTGTCGAAATTTTGCTTTAAAGTTAGAATCATTTTTTAAAATCTTTGCTGCGTTTCATTATCCGAGGGCGTGGTTGTGTTTCAGACACACACTTGTGTGTAAGGCATGAGGTCTAACATTCATTATGCATCATTTGTGCATTTCTGCTATTAATCTACCGAACCTTCATTTACATACTAATGGAAAACGTGGCGACAATTATAACTTGTTTCATCTCTCATTTCCATTGTCCTCTGGGCTTCACTATGTGTGCTCCTAACTGCACTCAGAGATTACACTACACAGCCAGCTTCAGCCTTCAGAGATATATACAGTATATATATATATATATATATATCTCACTAGGTTGAGCCCCATCTTATATTTTTGAACCACGCTGCGCCTACACAGGTAACTGTCCCTGTCCTCATTCATTTGCATCATTATTTCCAGACACACATTTCCCTGCATAAAGAGTCACATTGATACTTTAAACACACCCTTACCTACGCATAAGTCTATTCATCAACGCCACACATGACGCCCACTTCACACACCACTGTGTTGTTAGGTTAGGTTTGTAATTAGTTATAAGGACATCACGTAAATGTTGATCAGAGCTCATTCAAGTCAAAGGCCTTAGTGTAATAAGAATATTTTTAAAAACCACAGGCAGCTTCCAGCATGAGCATTCAGAGGCAGATAATTAATATGCAACAAGCGTATATTTGTCTAAAAGTGCATTAGATATACTTGAATGGAAGTGATATGTCTCTTTTATATAGACCTTAGTGGTCCCCTAATACTGTATCTGAAGTCTCTTTATATAGACCTTAGTGGTCCCTAATACTGTATCTGAAGTCTCTTTTATATAGACCTTAGTGGTCCCCTAATACTGTATCTGAAGTCTCTTTTATATAGACCTTAGTGGTCCCCTAATACTGTATCTGAAGTCTCTTTTATATAGACCTTAGTGGTCCCTAATACTGTATCTGAAGTCTCTTTATATAGACCTTAGTGGTCCCCTAATACTGTATCTGAAGTCTCTTTTATATAGACCTTAGTGGTCCCTAATACTGTATCTGAAGTCTCTTTATATAGACCTTAGTGGTCCCAATACTGTATCTGAAGTCTCTTTATATAGACCTTAGTGGTCCCTAATACTGTATCTGAAGTCTCTTTTATATAGACCTTAGTGGTCCCTAATACTGTATCTGAAGTCTTTATATAGACCTTAGTGGTCCCCTAATACTGTATCTGAAGTCTCAAGGACTCCTTTTATATAGACCTTAGTGGTCCCTAATACTGTATCTGAAGTCTCTTTTATATAGACATTAGTGGTCCCCTAATACTGTATCTGAAGTCTCTTTTATATAGACCTTAGTGGTCCCTAATACTGTATCTGAAGTCTCTTTATATAGACCTTAGTGGTCCCCTAATACTGTATCTGAAGTCTCTTTTATATAGACCTTAGTGGTCCCTAATACTGTATCTGAAGTCTCTTTATATAGACCTTAGTGGTCCCCTAATACTGTATCTGAAGTCTCTTTTATATAGACCTTAGTGGTTAATACTGTATCTGAAGTCTCTTTATATAGACCTTAGTGGTCCCTAATACTGTATTGAAGTCTCTTTTTATAGACCTTAGTGGTTAATACTGTATCTGAAGTTCTTTTATATAGACCTTAGTGGTCTTATGTACTGTATCTGAAGTCTCTTTATATAGACCTTAGTGGTCCTTAATACTGTATTGAAGTCTATTTTTATATTGACCTTAGTGGTCCCTAATACTGTATCTGAAGTCTTTTTATATAGACCTTAGTGGTCCCTAATACTGTATCTGAAGTCTCTTTATATAGACCTTAGTGGTCCCCTAATACTGTATCTGAAGTCTCTTTTTATATAGACCTTAGTGGTCCCCTAATACTGTATCTGAAGTCTCTTTTATATAGTCCTTGTGGTCCCCTAATACTGTATCTGAAGTCTCTTTTTATATAGACCTTAGTGGTTAATACTGTATCTGAAGTCTCTTTATATAGACCTTAGTGGTCCCATAACACTGTATCTGAAGTTTTTTTATATAGTAGTGGATACTGTATCTGAATTTTTTATATAGACCTTAGTGGTCCCCTAATACTGTATCTGAAGTCTCTTTTATATAGACCTTAGTGGTCCCTAATACTGTATTGTCTTTTATATAGACCTTAGTGGTCCCTAATACTGTATCTGAAGTCTCTTTTATATAGACCAGTGGTCCCCTAATACTGTATCTGAAGTCTCTTTTATATAGGCCTTAGTGGTCCCCCTAATACTGTATCTGAAGTCTTTTATATAGACCTTAGTGGTCCCTAATACTGTATCTGAAGTCTCTCTTTATATAGGCCTTAGTGGTCCCCTAATACTGTATCTGAAGTCTTTTATATAGACCTTAGTGGTCCCTAATACTGTATCTGAAGTCTCTTTATATAGACCTTAGTGGTCCCCTAATACTGTATCTGAAGTCTCTTTATATAGGCCTTAGTGGTTAATACTGTATCTGAAGTCTCTTTTATATAGACCTTAGTGGTAATACTGTATCTGGAAGCTTTTTATATAGACCTTAGTGGTCCTTAATACTGTATCTGAAGTCTCTTTATATAGACCTTAGTGGTCCCTAATACTGTATCTGAAGCCTTTTATATTGACCTTAGTGGTCCCTAATACTGTATCTGAAGTCTCTTTTATATATACCTTAGTGGTTAATACTGTATCATCTTTATATAGACCTTAGTGGTCCCCCTAATACTGTATCTGAAGTCTCTTTTATATAGACCTTAGTGGTCCCCTAATACTGTATCTGAAGTCTCTTTTATATAGACCTTAGTGGTCCCTAATACTGTATCTGAAGTCTCTTTTATATAGACCTTAGTGGTCCCCTAATACTGTATCTGAAGTCTCTTTTTATATAGGCCTTAGTGGTCCCCCTAATACTGTATCTGAAGTCTTTTTATATAGACCTTGTGTGGTCCCTAATACTGTATCTGAAGTCTTTTTATATAGACCTTAGTGGTCCCTAATACTGTATCTGAAGTCTCTTTATATAGGCCTTAGTGGTCCCCTCACTGTATCTGAAGTCTTTTATATAGACCTTAGTGGTAATACTGTATCTGAAGTCTTTTATATAGACCTTAGTGGTCCCCTAATACTGTATCTGAAGTCTTTTATATAGACCTTAGTGGTCCCTAATACTGTATCTGAAGTCTCTTTTATATAGACCTTAGTGGTCCCTAATACTGTATCTGAAGTCTCTTTATATAGGCCTTAGTGGTCCCCTAATACTGTATCTGAGATATCTCTTTTATAGGCCTTAGTGGTCCCCTAATACTGTATCTGAAGTCTTTTATATAGACCTTAGTGGTCCCTAATACTGTATCTGAAGTCTCTTTATATAGACCTTAGTGGTCCCTAATACTGTATCTGAAGTCTATTTATATAGGCCTTAGTGGTCCCCTAATACTGTATCTGAAGTCTCTTTATATAGGCCTTAGTGGTCCCTAATACTGTATCTGAAGTCTCTTTATATAGACCTTAGTGGTCCCCTAATACTGTATCTGAAGTCTCTTTATATAGACCTTAGTGGTCCCTAATACTGTATCTGAAGTCTCAGTACTGTGTGTCCCTACGAGTGGTTTTGTTTCCAATAAAAAGATCTGCATCTTTAAGAACAAGTGAGGAAATACTAATGTAAGAGCAGATATATATGAAACCTTTTCAGACGTGCATGTAAGATAGTTGTAGTCGCAGTGTGCTGTGAGTGCATCGGGGCTCATGGGGGTCATTGAAAAGACCTTTATCACCTGGAAAAGCACAGGTTTCCATACACTCACATTCTACTCTCTGCACCCCCCACCCTCCCCACACACACACATTTTTTAAATATACTTGTTTGTTTAATGCAACAGATTATAACCCACAGCTTAAATGCCACAGAGGGTCGTGCGGTGTATGAGAGCCTCTCGAGCAGCTCCAACACATCAACAACACAGTGGTGGGCTTGAGTTTACTAAGTACCAGCTTCCAAAAAAAAAAAAAAGCTCTTTCCACTTTCCACAGACTGGATGTGTGTTGCGAGCGTGGCGTTTCTGAGTGGATTTTTCTTTGTCTTTGCACACCAGAAACGTGTCTGACGCAGCGCTGCTGCTGCTGCTGCTATGTGATGTAGGCTGCAGGGAGGTAAACTTGCTCCTTATGACCTCATAAGGGGCAAGATGCCAGATCAGCCTGGGAGGTGTGACGTAGGCTACAGGGAGGGAGGCGCCCACAGACCAGTCTAATATATAACCTAATGTATCTAATAGTATCTCACCTTATCATGGTCATTGCATTTTTTTAATTTTTAATTTTATTTTTATTCTTAGGTATGTGTGATGTATGTGTGATATATGTGTGTATATGTGTGATATACTATGTGTGTATATGTGTCTGTTGTGTTATGGTTGTCTTGTTACTGGATGCCTGAAATTTCCTTCGGGATAAATAAAGTATCTATCTATCTATCTATCTATCTATCTATCTATCTATCTATCTATCTATCATCCATCCATCCATCACCTACTTAATTGATAATAGCAAAGACAACATCGGCAGTATTGACAGCAAAATAGGCTACAGTACTGAGAGGTGCGACATTTAAAAATCAATCATTTCTTTTTTAATTTTACATTTATATCTGCATTCATGTGAAAACCTAGATCAAAATGTCATTCATTAATATGTATTTGTGTCAAAATGACATATAAACACATTTTCCCATTCTATTTTGCCTGGAAACGCTTACAACACGCTTGTGGAAAAAAATACTCTGGTATAAGTACAAGTACTGATTTAACTTTTTTACTCAAATAAAAGTAACAAAGTAAAGGCTTGGATATTTACTTAGAGTATAAAAGTAGCCTTACGAATGAGAAAATAAACTGACAGCTCGCAAATCTTTGAACATGGAGTCTAATAATAATAAATGTAATACGTCAGGGTCACAGTGTTTTCTTCATTTTCAATCATGTCGCCGTCCATACTACTACTCTAACGTTACCGCCATCAAGCTGCAATGATTTGCAACGTATATTCCCATCTGATTAAATTATTTGAAAGTAAAGTAACGAGCCAATTTTGTAAAATGTAAGGAGTAGAAAGTACCGCTACTTGTGTTCAAAATATAAGGAGTAAAAGTAAAAAGTCGCCACAAAAAATAAATAGTAAAGTATGAAAAATCTGAAAAAAATCTACCTGAGTACAGTAACAAAGTATTTGTACTTCGTTGCTTCCCATCTCTGCATTTCAGACAGACAAATTAGCAAATTAGCATAGTTCGAGACCTGTTTCGGTCTCAGGAACAAACTGTTGCCGGATCTGTCAGAACAGATAAGGTAATTTTTTATAATGCTAAATATGTCTTTTAGCTGTGTGAACATCTAAATTAATAAATTATACAAACTGTTTCATCCCATTTCTTTTAGCTATAGAGAATCTTTGCTGTAAGGTGTCAAACACACCATCACTGATTCATTAGTGGATCTCAACAAGGTTGGATAATCAATACTCACATGTCAACATTGAAAAGCAAATCTACTTCATATCTCATATCGACGCCCACACATGCACACAGACCTCCTCCACATCTCTGTCCCGGACAGATCCTCACCGTCTGCTGCAGGTCGGGAATGACGATGCGGATGACCAGCGAGTTGATGTGAATGTCGTCCATGTGGTTCTGCGATGGCTCGGCGGTGGCCCTTATGGTCTCGTAAATGGTCTCTTCATGGGAGCTGTCGGAGTCACAGTCGGAGTAGTCTGAAAAGCTCTGGGCCATCTCATCCTCACTGGAGGTGGGGCTCCGGGGCATAGTCAGCAGGCCCGGCGGATTCAGCTGAGGCAGAGAAAGAAGGGGGAAAAGGTCACATAAACCCAAACTGCTCATTAAAATGAGTAGGCATTAAAATTTAAGAACCCCATTGCTCCCTTTAGACGCCTTTTGTCGCTTTAGAGAGCCCCCAAAATGCTGCTTGTTAGTTTGTGAGTTCATCCTCGTCCATTCTGTGCTCGCAGACGTCCCAGAGGAGTTACTGGGACTGCACATCTTAACAAAAAAAGGTCTCATTTCATTATTAAGTGTAAGTGGTGCTAAAACTGACCCTGCAAGCAATTGTACCATGTGACCAAAGGCTCTCCTCTTTAAATGGTAGCAGGCTAGGTGACTGCACTCTATTAATCAACGTGATTTATGGATCAGAAAATTAAACACGTATGAAATCCCATCCGTCACTGCTTGTTGCCATGCTCTCGTGGGGGACCTGGATAGATTTAAGACATTTAAAATAACCTGAATATCCACTCATTTGTATCTTAAAATCCTCATGGTTCTCTGATTAGAGGTCAGTGTGCAGATCTTTGACTTTAAAGACAGTTAAAGTGGTAGTTACTAGGGGTGGGGGTGGGAAAAAAATCGATACACAGGCGCCAAGTATGGATTTTTTTTGTTATATGTGTTAGTTTGTCTGCATGAAAATCCCATTTTACAGCAATAAAATTGAGGTGATATGAACAAATAGAGAAATGTATTTTTATTTAGATAAAACAGGAACACTGGAGAACTGAGATGCGAGATTGGTTGTAGGTCTATCTGTTGCTCTGATTGGTTGTAGGTCTATGCGTTGCTCTGATTGGTTGTAGGTCCATCAGTTGCTCTGATTGGTTGTAGGTCTATCTGTTGCTCTGATTGGTTGTAGGTCCATCAGTTGCTCTGATTGGTTGGAGGTCTATCAGTTGCTCTGATTGGTTGGAGGTCTATCAGTTGCTCTGATTGGTTGGAGGTCTATGCGTTGCTCTGATTGGTTGTAGGTCTATCAGTTGCTCTGATTGGTTGTAGGTCTATCAGTTGCTCTGATTGGTTGGAGGTCTATCAGTTGCTCTGATTGGTTGGAGGTCTATCAGTTGCTCTGATTGGTTGGAGGTCTAGCCGTTTGTTTTGTTTTGGTATTTATAATTTAACCCTTCTGTGTCTTTCCCCCAATGTTTTTGTCACTTTTTTAACGTTTGTCAACTTTTTCTGAGCCTTTTGAAATTTTTGATTTTTTTCTAAATTTATTTCAAAATCTGTCACTTTTTTCACATTTTTTGTCACTTTGTTCGGCATTTTACATTTGTCACACAAGTTCTTTTCAATTATTTCTTTCTCCAAATGCTATGAAATTGATAAAAAAACACCCAAATTCAATGAAAGTAGTGAACTGATTATTTATATATCTTGTGAGGAACCATCCACGTTACTTTTTTGGACAATTTGTTTAAAAGAAACCCAAATTTCTCATATAGAAACTTTTTGTAATTTCTTGAATTAATCTTAAAGTACCGTTAAACTAACTGTGTTAACAACATCATCATCATCAAGTGTACAGTATATTAAAGATAGGAAATCAATTTCAATTCAATTTTGTGTCATGCTTGGTTGGATTTAAGTTGATGAATTTGGCTTCCCCGTGTCGGAAAAGCCAAACCTTCACCATCCATATCAATGCTCGCCCTCCATGTATGTCAACAACATATTCATTACACACACAAACACACTCACACACAACACAACCACACAGACTCACGCACACATGCTGTGATTGCCAAGCACTGCAGATGAAAGACATTAATGAGACGCCTTCTTCTTCCAAGGTTTAACTGCCAGTGGCTGATCTCCATCATAGATCCTAACACCGTCTTTCACCAGCGGCAAAAAAGCCAATCAAATATGCAAATAATTCCTTTTTGTCACACAATGTGAGAATTATCAAGTGATTAGCACTCTAATTCCTTCAGAGCCAATTCACTGTCAACAACAACTCAAATGCCTGAAGACCATAGTCACGGTCAAAGCTTAATTGTATTTGAACTAGCTTTCCTTTTCTTGTATGTAGTGTGTTACCAACGTTACCATGGCTTTAAGGGGAGTGACTGACTGTGACTCTGGTTCAAAGCTGCAAGTATTACTTGCTCTATGTCATCACAGCATCACAGTACGGCCAATTTTATGATATTGTGCCGCTACGCTTCGATTGGTGATGGAAGAATAGCGTTCATGCATGTAATTGGTGATGAATCACCCAAAACGCTTGAATCATACACAATCATACACTTGCCTAATTTCCGTTTGATCTATGATCATGAAGATGTAGATAACAATCCAAAATGTCAAGAAGCGCATGTTTTTAAGAGGAGCCAAGCTCTCTCTGGCATGACTGTCTGATAACTGGTGATATTTACAATAAGCTGGGTCACTTAAGCTTGAAATGTGGATAATATAATTGATTTTCTGTATTAGATTAAAAAAAATGGGACTTCAGTTCAATTTATAGTTGTTTAACATAAATGTGGGCTAAAACATCATTGCTCTACATAAAAGTGGGATAGTACATCATGTTATTTGCTTTACTATTGGTTAAGATGTAGCTGGGTGTATTAAACAAGTTTAAGGTTAAAATAGTTCACTGGAGGTGAATAAAGAAACAATAACAGCTGCAAATTAATCTTATCTCACCCTGCTGGCCAGACGAGGAGTGTCCGGCTCTCCTCGTCTCAATGTTCTTCTTCATTTCTCAAGGTTTCAAAATACTCACATGATAACTATTAAACAACAATATTTATTCAGTCTCCACACAAACATAAATGTAAGAAATGATGCATAGCTTCCAGAGCAGAGTTGCAGGTTATTGAGGTAGCGCTTGATGTGTAAATGAGTCCGATTTAGCCTCCTGATGTCTCATTGTAGACAGGAAATGCATTTAAGATCGCAAAACTAACTTTGGGTAAAAGCGTCTAGACCTGTCTGGGGAAAAATCTAAATAGCCAAACGTCTATTATTATCTAAGTGTAGTTTTATTTCTAACATTATTCTATCAGACAGTCAGTAATCAGTAATTTCTTTGCCTTTGGGGTATTGTGGAGTGGGTACAACAGGAAGGACTGGATGAAAAGTGTTGATAAAAACACACTGGCTAACTTGGAAATAAGGACTAATGTCCAAAATTCTCAACCACCCCTTTAAGATGGCACAGACCAAAACTGAAGTCAATCGGACGAGGAGGAGGAGTAAAAGTACGACGTAGAAATGGCCAAAATCACACCGATTTCAAACTTTCAATTCAAAATGGTGGACTTCCTGTTGGGTTTACGGTATGGCTCCAATAAACCTGTAGGGGGGCGCAAGGGAGCCCTTTTTGTGCGCCTATTCCCAAAATCCTTAAAATATGAATGCCATTAATATTAATTCCAATTCTGGTGATTTTTCTTTGTTAACCCTTGTGTTGTCCTCGGGTCAAATTGACCCGTTTCAAAGTGTTTTATATCAGAAATATGGATGTCTTTCAACCAAATTGCCCAAACATAACATGGATGATTCCATAAAACATTGTTCAGGTAAAATTACTGATTACTTTCATTGAATTATTTGTGTGTTTTATTTAATCTTATAGCATTTGAATTTAATTACATTTTTTAATGGTTTCAAAACAGTATCCGGACTACACTTGGACATCTACCCATCTGTGATCCACTCAACATGCTCAGATCTTAACTAGTAGCCAAAATAATTCATAATTTATGCCTTTTTAACTAAAAACGTATGTATAATTAGATATAAATGAAGTTTGTTGACCGTGAATTCCAAGAATAAGTGTAAAACCTGTTATTAAACCAGCTCAAGTTTTAAAAAAAAGCCCCCAAAGCTGGAAAAAGTGAAAAATAAATCAGAAAAAAAACAAAAAATGTTCATTTTCAATTTTGCCCATGAAGGACAAGTTCATGGTTAACGGGAAGACAACTCGAGGGTTAAGCCCCTCAAAAAGATTAATTTGCAGGAAGAAAGAAGGAAGAATTCCTTCAGTTTCGCCGCTGTCGGAGCTCGGGCCCTAATGAGATGTTTCTGCCTGTAAGAGGCCGTCTCGGGTTACATACGTAACCCTTGTTCCCCAAGATAGGGGAACGAGACACTGCGTCGGTTACGACACTATGCCTAAAGGCGTTCCCATAGTGTTGTAACCAACGCAGTTCGAGTTCCCCTCGAAGGGGAACGTCTCGGGTTACATACGTAACCCTTGTTCCCCGAGATAGGGGAACTCGAACTGCGTCGGTTACAACACTATGCCTTAAGGCGTTCCCATAGTGTTGTAACCAACGACACTATCTCGGGTTACATACGTAACCCTTGTTCCCCCATAGTGGGAACCGACACGCATCGTCACTATAGGCGTTCCCATAGTGTTGTAACCGACGCAGTTCGAGTTCCCCTCGAAGGGGAACCCAACATTACGTTTAAAGCAGTGACAAAGTTTAAGTATCATTTAAGATTTCAGCTGCTCGTGCATTGAAAGAAATCTGTTGCAATCTCACAGCTCAGGCTGATTTTAGATCACGTTAATTTGTTTACAGAGTGACGGTTTTCAGGAGATTGCACCATTTCAGCAACGTCTTCAGATCTGCCTGATTAACTGCAGCAGGACGCCTTGACATCTTTCAGGTTTCATATGTTACGACACCATCAAATCAAGAGAGCTTCACAGGGGCTGAAAGCACTCGCTGGCTTAAAGTGACTTCACTTTCTCTGGCTGCTTTAATGAAAAGTAAATGTGTGAATGTGTTAAAGTGTGTGAGACAGAGAGAGGCAGAAAGGCCTTTTTTTTTTTTTTGGTCATCCCTGGAAATTTTTCACACCCGTCCCTCCCTTCATTCAGTGGTGTAATTGAAAAGATGAAAAGACTTTCTCATCAAGTCTTTCGGTGCCTAAGAGAGTACGCAGAGTTCAGTAATGAACACGCTCGTTAGCTTTGATTTACATGCGTTGTGCATGCCTGTGTGAGTGAGAAAGAGCTGGAAAAAGAGTGAGAGGAAAGGGAAAAACAAGGATTTTTGTCCCTACTGTTAATGCCTGTGACAGAGTATGTTAGCGGGTGTTGAACACCTGTCAGGCTAACACATGGAATAAGTGTTGTGAGCTATTAGAACAGAATAAACACATTTATTGCATTACTTTACATTGCAGCTGCAATCAGCAGCATATTTAATGTCACTTGGAACAAATGAGCTGTATGTTGTAACGTAAATGTAGGACTTTAACCCTCATGTTGTCCCCATGTTGTCCCATGTTGTCCTCATGTTGTCCTCATGTTGTCCTATATCAATGTCCTTTTTAATTTCCCAAAATAACATGATTGATTCCACCCAATGCTCTTTGCCAAGTACAAATCTCTACTTTCATTAATTTTGGGGTGTCTTATTCAATTTTATAGCATTGTAAAACAAATGGAAGTGTTTTTGAAATAGTATTGAGTAAAAGTTGACATATTCCAGTCTGTGATTATCATCAACATCCATTCCTTTAATTTTAGTCTCAATAATTCCTAATTTCTGCTTTTCTAACTCAAACATGCTGCTCCGATTCTCCGACCAATCTCACACTCCATGGTAGATTATGCATGATACTTTGTATAACTAATATGAATATGCAATTGATATGAATATGGAATATAAATATGCAAAGTAACTAAGGATATAAAATACTTAAGTAAAATGTACAATAGGCTATTAGGAGAAAATGAAAATACTCAATTAAAAGTACCTTACAGTTGTATTGAAGTACATCATTGTTGTAAAATGTTTGTTTAAAGCACTTGAATAAGAAATGTATGTTATTTAGTTTAAAACAGTCTGAAGGAAATGGTTAATTATAGTGTGAATAAAACTCACTATACACTTTAACCCTCGTGTTGTCTTCCAGTCAAAATTGAAAATTAACACTTTTGACGAGTTTTATCAATGTTGTTAACTTTTTCTTACGTTTTTTGTTCCCTTTTTTCAATACTTTGTTTTTTTTCTTCACTTTTTTGACGTTTTCAACACTACGTAACACTAACTTATTAACTAGTTTTACAGGTATTTTAGGAATTTATGGTCAATAAAGCTCATTTATAGGAAATTATACCTAATGTTTGAGTTAGAAAAGCAGAAATTAGGAATTATTGAGACTAAAATTAAAGGAATGGATGTTGATGATAATCACAGACTGGAATATGTCAACTTTTACTCAATACTATTTCAAAAACACTTCCATTTGTTTTACAATGCTATAAAATTGAATAAGACGCCCCAAAATTAATGAAAGTAGAGATTTGTACTTGGCAAAGAGCGTTGGGTGGAATCAATCATGTTATTTTGGGGAATTAAAAAGAACATTGATATAGGACAACATGGGGACAACATGAGGACAACATGAGGGCAACATGAGGACAACATGAGGACAACATGAGGAAAACATGAGGACAACATGAGGACAACATGGGGACAACATGAGGGCAACATGAGGACAACATGAGGACAACATGAGGACAACATGAGGGCAACATGAGGACAACATGGGGACAACATGAGGACAACATGGGGACAACATGAGGGCAACATGAGGACAACATGGGGACAACATGAGGACAACATGAGGACAACATGAGGGCAACATGAGGACAACATGAGGGCAACATGAGGACAACATGAGGACAACATGAGGGACAACATGAGGGCAACCCTGTGGTCAACATGAGGGCAACAATGAGTAAAGCCAACATGAGGACAACATGGGACAACATGTGGGTGATGGACAAAAGTGACAAAACACATGGCAATGATGATGATAACATGTCTCTTATTATAATTATACAGGCAACATGATGGGCAACATGAAATGCAAAATGATGGAAACATTTGAACTATCTAATCCATGCGTTTGTGGGACAACATGGGGTAAAAACATGAGGACAACATGCCTGGACAAAATGAGGACAACATGAGGACAACATGGGGGCAACATGAGAGCAACATGAGGGAACATCAAAGACAACATGAGGGCTCATAACATTGGGGGCAACCATTATATAACATATATATAATATATGGGGACAACATGAGGGCAACTGGGGACAACATGAGGGCAACAATGCATTGGGGCAACATAAAAAAATAAAAAACATGATTCTTTATCTCAACATGAGGACAACATGAGGGCAACATATCAACACACAACAATGAAAAAACATGAGGTTAAACAGAAGGCAGTGAAATTTATAGATATGCTAAGAAGACAGACAAGTGAGGACTTCTCAGTGGCAATCGTCCCTGTGGTCCTCTCGGTTCTTTGTCTCACCCAAACAACAGCCAGTAAAGCCAGTCTGAGTTTCATAGATGCCGTTAGTGTGGGTGTGCTTGTGTGAGTGATGGATGTCAAAAGTGACAAAACACATGGCACATGACTGATGCATAACATGTCTCTTATTATAATTATACAGGCATATATTAATGAGAAACCTTGTGAAATGGAAAATGATGGAAATGAATTGCACTTGTCAGGCCAATACTACCTAATCCATGCGTTTGTGTGACTACAGAGTAAAAATGTTCAGTAATTGCCTGACCCAGATCTGTCAGCCTGTCTAAAAGAAGACAAAAGCAGATAGTTAATTTTGTCTTTTGCTCTTTATTCTTTGTGCTTTTTCATTTTTATATTACTTTGTACTCTTCAGAGGTTAGGTTCAAATCTCCTGTATATTACATTCAAGGTGCTCATAACCATTGCATAAGGCTAACCTCTTATATATATATATATATATATATATATATACATACATACACGCACTGTACTATCTATTAAAGGCAGTGCATTATTATTTTTATCTGGCACATTTACGTGTACTGTTGTGCATGTTCATCAATGTGCATTGTCCTGAATTAATAAAATAAAAAAAAAAAAAATGATTCTTTATCTCAACGTGTACACATGCTAGTAAGTCATATCAACACATTTCAATACAACTGACTTAAATTGGAGATTTCTGAACGACCAGAAACTTTCAGGGATATTTATAGATATTACAAATGACTAAGGGTCACCAAGTAGTACTAATCCTGGTGCAAATAGGGCTTTAGGTGCATGTATTTAGCGTGGGGTTTAGGGGTCCTTCCTCAAGAAAATGTTACATTATTCAATTAAAAAGAAAAAAGAAGTAGATTTTAATTATTTTGGACCATTATTATAACCATATCTGTGTCTAGTCCACTGGGGACCAACTTAATTTAGTTAGTTTTTATGCTCACTTTGAGGTGCCCAAAGACTTGAGATGGAAATATAAAGTTGTTTTACATAAATGGGAGTAAACATAAAGTAATGATAATAACACAGTTGGATTCAATAAACATCAAATATTTACAATATTGTATACACCATATACACCACAAAGCAACGCAACTGAGGTGGTGGTGGCAGTTTGTTCAGCACTGTGATGCTATAGTGGCTTTTTTGTTGCAAAATGTGACTTTACTTTTGTCTTTTGCTCTTTATTCTTTGTACTTTTTCATTTTTATATTAAACATTTGTACTGTTTATACATATATGGTTCAAAACGTAAAGTTTTAAATAAATGGGGAAACATAAAGTTGTCTTTGTGTTTTTAAATGGGGGAAGTACTGCAATCATAATGCAGTCTTAAAGTTTTTTTACATCTGCCTTTGTAAATTAAAGTTGTTTTACATGAATGGGAGTAAACATAAAGTTGTTTTACATATATGGGAGTAAACATAAAGTTGTTTTACATATATGGGAGTAAACATAAAGTTGTTTTACATATATGGGAGTAAACGTAAAGTTGTTTTACATAAATGGGAGTAAACATAAAGTTGTTTTACATATATGGGAGTAAACATAAAGTTGTTTTACATAAATGGGAGTAAACATAAAGTTGTTTTACATAAATGGGAGTAAACATAAAGTTGTTTTACATAAATGGGAGTAAACATAAAGTTGTTTTTACATATATGGGAGTAAATATAAAGTTGTTTTACATAAATGGGAGTAAATAAAAGTTGTTTTACATAAATGGGAGTAAACATAAAGTTGTTTTACATAAATGGGAGTAAACATAAAGTTGTTTTTACATATATGGGAGTAAACATAAAGTTGTTTTACATAAATGGGAGTAAACATAAAGTTGTTTTACATAAATGGGAGTAAACATAAAGTTGTTTTACATAAATGGGAGTAAACATAAAGTTGTTTTACATAAATGGGAGTAAACATAAAGTTGTTTTACATAAATGGGAGTAAACATAAAGTTGTTTTACATAAATGGGAGTAAACATAAAGTTGTTTTACATAAATGGGAGTAAACATAAAGTTGTTTTACATAAATGGGAGTAAACATAAAGTTGTTTTACATAAATGGGAGTAAATATAAAGTTGTTTTTACATATATGGGTGTAGTATATCATATTCTCTGCTTCACCATTGGTTGAGCTGTGGCAAGTTTAGGGTTTAACATCTTCAAAGTTGGATAAAGGAGCAATCTGCTTTTACTCACTGTCAGAGTTGCAACCCCCACCCAAGTTTCTTATCTTATCTCTTAGAGTTAATATCTTATCTTCCCTTTCTATATAGGCCTTACATATCCACATGATTACTATTTCACCGTATAACCTTGTACAGTTCCTACATTATAACACAGTGTGGGAATATTTGTATGTGTCCCTTTGTAATTTGCCAGTTTCTCTCACAAAATAACCATACTTCTTAAATAATTATTATTATTATATAAAAAGCAAGCACCAAAAACGAAGGTTGCACTCATGTCCCCATTGTTGCTCCATGGCTGAAAGGTTGTGCTGTCATTTTGTTTAAAGGTTACCACACATCCTTTAAAAGATGCTTTCCGAGACGTCCCCGGTCAGTCCAGGACAGAGCATTATTCAACGGTTTCTATGGAGACGTGAAACTAGGGGAAGGCTGTTTAACGAGCGCTTTAGCGTTGTGTTTTCAAAGGAAACCGTGCCAGTTAGTGTCTTGTTAAATATCATTGGTGCTTTTTCCTTTGCATTGCGGACATTATGAGTCTCAGTGCTACATCTGCACCACAATGCTTTAAAAAAGGAATTTAATTAACAATAAAAAAACAGCTCCCTGGGTTTGGATATTCTTTGGCTTGTTCCCAATACCAGTGCTAAAACAATACTTTTAAAAATGGTGCCGGTGCCTAAGCAGATACTTTAAAAAATAAAAGATTAACCCTTGTTTGGTATTCGGGTCAAATTGACTCATTTCAAATTTTTACAAGAAGAAAAATGGAACAAGTTACATGTTTTCTACCTGAAATCAACATCCTTTCCTTATTTCCTGTGATAAACATGTATTCCTGACTCTGAACATTATTCTGGATATGACACTCATGTTGTTTCCATAGTGGATTTTTAACATGAATTATAACCTTATGACAAAAAACTAACCCCACTTCCATGTTTAATTGTGTTCTAGTAGAGACTGATGCATTCCCTAAACATAGATGTTATCTCAGCTGTTGGAAATGGAGAGAAAGACAATATGTGTTAATAGATTATGAAGTAAAATTTTATTTCAGAATTGTTTTTAAAACCCCAAATAAGTCACGGCTCAGTTTGACCCGAGGGACACGAGAGGGTCCAGAAAGTGAAGACAACACCAGGGTTAAAAAGAAAGGAAGAGCACAAAACGACAGTCGGCGCCAATAATGAACAGCTTGTTGCTAAGGTAGGGTGACCAGACGTCCCGGTTGGACCGGAACTGTCCCAATTTTGAGTTGCGTGTCCAGAGTCCTGACAAAATGTCCTGGTTTACACCAACAACTATGAAATTGTCCCGGTTGTCAGCTATTACATAGCCAACATGGTCTTATTATAGCCCCTTCATTAACTAAACCCAGGTAGAAAGGCTGATAAAAGCGTCCGGCATGTGATTTTAACCCTGTGTCGTGTGTGTGTGTGTGTGTGTGTGTGTGTGTGTGTGTGTGTGTGTGTGTGTGTGTGTGTGTGTGTGTGTGTGTGTATATATATATATACACACACACACACACACACACACACACAGTCTATGGTTCTATTAGCTAACTGTTTAACTATAGAGGGAAAAGTTGGGAACCGCTGTCCTACAACGTCCCCGGTGATCAAAATGGTAAACAGTGTGGAGAACAACCATTTTATTATTACCTCTGTATGACCGCTCATGCCCAAAACTTACGATGAAAAGCTCTTAACCCTCGAGTTGTCGTCGGGTCAAATTTGACCCATTTTGAAAAGAAAAAACAAATATCTTCAACCAAAATTTTAGAAGAATAACGCAGATTGTTCCACACAACGATCAGCCCACTGCTTTCTTTAAATTTGGATGTTTTGTTCAATTCTATAGCATTCAAAAAACTTTTTTTTTAGTGAAAGACCATTGAAAAAAGTGATTAAAATGTTCAAAGAAGCTTCAAAAACATGAGCGCAAAAATAACCACAAAAATGTCAAAAGGCTCAGAAAATATTGACAAAAACATTGAAAAAGACAACCAAAAGGTTTCAATTTTGACCCAGAAAAACAAAAAGTTGCACGGCCGACAGGAAGGGTTAAGACATTTCCTAATTTATTGACCATAAATTCCAAAAATAACATGTAAAACAAAGGTTAATAAGTTAGTTACGTAGTGTTGAACACGTCAAAAAAGTGAAAAAAATTGAAAAAGGTGTCGAAGAAAGGAACAAAAACTTCAGAAAAAGTTAAAAATATCAATAAAAAACATCAACTAAAAGTGTAGATTCACACTTAAGACAGTGCCAGTTTGTCATGAAAACCACGCACAGATGAAAGAAAATACCATCTACTTCACTTTTAATAAGAACTTTAATAAGGCCATTTTAATAAGTAGGATATATTATGAATCATCGCCAGCCATGCAGAACGTCGGCCTCATGAGAGTCAAACCAAGAGGAGAAACAACAGCAATAAATACAGCCGTTATTAAACTCTTTGTATTAAAAACATCTCGCAGATTCATTATTTTGTCCCTTGCCAAAAGCTGGAAAAGCCGCGACTGAAAAAACAACCTTATAATTAATCAAATTATACATCCTGTGTTGGTTATGGTATTTATGGAAATAAAGATCACATTATTTTTAGTGTCTCTTTGTTTTTGTCTCTTTGTGGTTTCTTCCCACAGATCCAGTTAAAAATGTAATGAGAGTCTACTTTAGGGACAGAGGACTGCAAAGACAAGAGACGGGGTTACACCACACACTGCTCAATTATGGAAATAATCATACTCACAATTATTTTATTCAATACTGAAAACAGGGCTGTAGTACTCGAGTCCGGTCTTGGACTCAAGACTGTTTTTCTATGGTCTCGGCCGCTGGTCTTGCCAGATATGGCTTTTGGGCTTTGGTCTTGACCGAGTCCAGGTGTCTTTATTATGTTGATATTAATATTGGAGGGAAAGGGAAACCCAAAATGATTGTCTTGATACTGTCATGCATAAGACCTTTATTCTGTCCTGGACTTGGACTCGAATAATTTTGGACTCTGTCTTGTTTTGGACTCGAACCTGGTGCTGGTTCGGAGTCAGGACCAGATATTGAACCGGTTCTTTGCTTTTCCACACAAATAAACCTGGTTCTGGGCCAAGAAATGGGTTCCAACCCAGCACCAACTTAGCACTGGTCTAGAGATAAGAACCGGTTACGTCAGGTGCTGGTAGCGGGTCCCGGTAGGCTTTTTGTCAGGAAAATTGGGACCGCCCCGGTCAAACCGGGACGTCTGTTCACCCTAACGGCGTTTTGCTTGACGCTACTGATGTTGCCATGGCAACCCAGCAAAAGATTATAATAAACGTTAAATCCTGCGAGATGATTCCCTTTCTTCTTGGACGTGTCCTCGGTCCACGGCGGTCCCAAAGAGCTGTCGAGGCCCGTCTTTGAATTCCAGGGTGAATTTGTAAAGCCAGGACCAAAAGTATCGGCATGTAGTCCTCCATTATTGTTGATTGTCACGACGCGTTGCTATGACAACGGAGGTACTTGCAGTGACGTTGTGACGTAGCCCTGCTCTGGCTCTCAGGCTGGGTAAAATCAAGCTGGTTCTTAGATAACTGGCGAGAAGAACCAGCACCGAACTGGCAACAGCACCAGAACCAGAACCAGAACCTGGTTAGCCTTGGTGGAAAAGACATGAGTGGCAGCTTTTGTGTCTTTTCGTCCGTGCAGCATGCTATCCCCATGACTCAGGGACATTATGCCCTCCGATTCTCTCCCCATTGACCTGGACGACCAAAGGGAAATGGAGTGACTTCCCTGCTGAGATATGGGGGGAGGAGAGCAGTCGAGTGCTGCGAGGACGGAGAGGAAGGCGGAAAGAATATAGTGATTTTTTTTATTTTTTAAAGATAAGAATGAAAGGTTTGAGAGTGTTAAAGTAAAGCACCGTGAGCGGCAACATGATCAGGTATTTGAGATACTGGAAGGATGGAAGGACAGACTTTCAAACTCAGTAGTTGTTAAAAGGTGATTATGGGGACATCCTTCTGTGGTCAATGGCCTTTAACCCTTGTATTGTCTTCACTTTCGGGACCCGGGACTTATTTGGGGTTTTAAAAACAATTCTGAAATAACATTTTACTTCATAATCTATTAACAAATATCATCTTCATCTCAATTTCCAACAGCTGAGATAACATCTATGTTTAGGGAATGCATCAGTCTCTACTAGAACACAATTAAACATGGAAGTGGGGTTCGTTTTTTATCATAAGGTTATAATTCATGTTAAAAATCCACTATGGAAACAACATAAGTGGCCATATCTAGAATAATGTTCTGAGTCAGGAATACATGTTTATCACAGGAAATAAGGAGAGGGTGTTGATTTTCAGGTAGAAAAAATGTAACTTGGACCATTTTTCTTCTTGTAAAAATTTGAAATGGATCAATTTGACCCAAATACCAAAACAAGGGTTAAACAGTGAGGTTTGTTTTGTGTGATTTGAATGTTTTTGTCATCAGGATCAGCTTTATTTGCCAGGTATGAGGACACATATGAGGGATCTTTGCTTTGGATTATTGCTCACAGTCATGGGGACTTTCACACAGAACGGGAATATTTCGCGGCGATAAAGCCACGTCATTTGTTTTCAGGACGAGGGGGATTTCCCTCAGCTTTTACGCCGCCAATAAAGACATCAACCAATCATGCTGTTTCTTCCAACCGCACATGAAGGCAGCATGTGAAGGCCATGGAGAAAAAGAAGAGAGATGAAGCCATCTCGTACGCAAATTTTCAACCCAAACCTAACCTTAACTATAGCTCAGCACCAGTATGGATGGCTTTAATGTGAAATATAAGCAGGCGATTTCTTTGCATATTCTTGTCGTTTATGCGTCACGTCCTCAGTGTGTAAAGGCTGAGTGGATGAAATGAGACTCTTTCATTTTCCGTCTTCAGCGAGAAGAGCAGACGAGGACACAGATGGTCCACTGCCTTTAAAAAGAAAACACTGTCTGTGTGCCTGCCGGGACTATAAGCAAGAGAGGAGAAACAGAGAGTAAAGAAATGAGCATACTCTTCATTTCATAGTGAATAACAACTTGAGTTGGCACAACCATGGAATTAAAATAGCTCGGTGATCGGTGGAGATCTCAATGTTGAACCCAAAGTTACGCCCTTGTACTTGTGTCAGGTGTTTTTTTTTTTTTTGGGGGGGGAGGCAGTCTCCAACTGATATTTTGAACAATGTGGAACCTCAAGCATAAAAATCAAAGCACCTGTCCTGAATAAGACTGTCCAAACAATGGACAAAGAACCTCACGCGCCCCATAAACCCTATTGTGTGAATCATTAGCCTAACTACCTTCTTTCCTACTTGTAGTGAAATGGCTGTGACTGACAGCGGTAATCTCAGAGCCATTCGTGCTCCTCTGTGTGATGCATTGTATGTTTTGGCTCGTGTAGCCAGGCTTACAGTTACACTCTGCCATCCACGTTTCACTCACAAAGATCCCACCTGTGTCTCTACACAAGCCTTTTCATTTCGCATGACAGTTCCCAAGCATAATAAGATCCATTACTCTGTGAATGTTGAAGGTAGCAGCGAATAATAATAGTCCAGTTTGCCTGGAAAGCTGTCATTACTAATATGAATGTATGTAATTAGAGATGCATTAATAATGCATGCAGTTACACAGCCGCACATGTTAGAGATCTCAAAGCGCTCTGTGTTGGGATCACAGAAGCAAATTGCACATGAGGGGAGACGCAAAGATTGAATGCCTTAGTATTCCCGAGACGGAGATGCAAACACACAAGGTAATGCTACATAGTGCATGTAGAGAAGTGGAGGAGGGCTGGACCTGCATGCAGGGTGAGATTTGTGATTTTTTTTTTATCATGCACAACAAAAAATGCACATGCAATAATTAAATCCCCCATTCAATAAACATGGGTGCCACTCGACCAGTCATGCCAAAACACTTATTTATGAAATTCAATATTTAATGAGGTGGTCTAGGTTGGTGTTCCAGGCACGTCCAGCTGGGAGGAGGCCTCGGGGAAGACCTAGGACTAGGTGGAGGGACGTCCAGCTGGGAGGAGGCCTCTGGGAAGACCTAGGACTAGGTGGAGGGACGTCCAGCTGGGAGGAGGCCTCGGGGAAGACCTAGGACTAGGTGGAGGGACGTCCGGCTGGGAGGAGGCCTCGGGGAAGACCTAGGACTAGGTGGAGGGACGTTCAGCTGGGAGGAGGCCTCGGGGAAGACCCAAGGCTAGGTGGAGGGACGTCCAGCTGGGAGGAGGCCTCGGGGAAGACCTAGGACTAGGTGGAGGGACGTCCAGCTGGGAGGAGGCCTCTGGGAAGACCTAGGACTAGGTGGAGGGACGTCCAGCTGGGAGGAGGCCTCGGGGAAGACCCAAGGCTAGGTGGAGGAGGGACGTCCGGCTGGGAGGAGGCCTCGGGGAAGACCTAGGACTAGGTGGAGGGACGTTCAGCTGGGAGGAGGCCTCGGGGAAGACCCAAGGCTAGGTGGAGGGACGTCCAGCTGGGAGGAGGCCTCGGGGAAGACCTAGGACTAGGTGGAGGGACGTCCAGCTGGGAGGAGGCCTCGGGGAAGACCTAGGACTAGGTGGAGGGACGTCCAGCTGGGAGGAGGCCTCGGGGAAGACCAGGACTAGGTGGAGGGACGTCCAGCTGGGAGGAGGCCTCGGGGAAGACCAGGACTAGGTGGAGGGATTATATCTCCAGCTGGGAGGAGGCCTCTGGGGACCTAGGACCAGTCGGAGCTGGTGGGATGAGGCCTCGGGGAAGAAAGGTGGAGGGAGTCCGGCTGGGAGGGGCCTCGGGGAAGACCTAGGACTAGGTGGAGGGACGTTCAGCTGGGAGGAGGCCTCGGGGAAGACCCAAGGACCAGTGTTGGGACGTCCGGCTGGGAGGAGGCCTGGACCTCAGGACTAGGTGGATCCAGCTGGGAGGAGGCCTCGGGAAGACCTAGGACTAGGTGGACTCGAGACTCTATTCTCGGGAAGACCTAGGACTCAGGTGGAGGGACTTCCAGCTGGGAGGAGGCCTCGGGGAAGACCTAGGACTAGGTGGACGGGGACTTGTCCAGCTGGGAGGAGGCCTCGGGGAAGACCTAGGACTAGGTGGAGGGACGTCCAGCTGGGAGGAGGCCTCGGGGAAGACCTAGGACTAGGTGGAGGGACGTCCGGCTGGGAGGAGCCTTACCCAGGACTAGGTGTTCTGGGAGGAGGCCTCGGGGAGGACCCAGGACTAGGTGGAAGTCCGTCCAGTTTAGGCCTCGGGGAAGACCCAAGACTAGGTGGAGGGACGTCCAACTGGGCCTCGGGGAAGACCCAGGACTAGGCGGAGGGATGTGTTGACCCAGAACTAGGTGGAGGGATTATATCTCCAACCTGGCCTGGGAACGCTTCGGGATTCGGAGCTGGTTGATTGTTAATGAAAGGGAAGTTTGGGGTTTTTTGTGAATCCCCTGACGGTTCAAATAAACCAAAAATGAAATGAAAAATTGTCATTCTGGACTTGCACTATTCTCTGGACAAAGACTCTATTCTCTGTTGACTTTCAGCTTTGTCCATCGGTTGGTTGGGACTAGTGGACGGATGACTCATGCTTCACTTTTCACACATCAACAAGTAATAAGCGGGGAGTAATCATACCACGTTATGTAAAATCATAAGGCTAGAGGTAACCAAACACGCTGCTGCAGCTGCTAGTGCATACCTAGCCTGTGCATGTGAAGGCTACACTGAAACCAGACTTATTGATTTTTAGTCTTTTCAAGCAGGTCTCGACTATTAAATGTAACGGGGTCAATATCATATCTACCTTTTTGTGCTCCTGCCTTCATTTTGCTGTTGTAGCTTACAGGATAACTCTACGTCGTCATGGCACTGGGACTTTTTCATTGATCATTATTTGCTTTGGATGTGACTGTCAGCTGAATGCCTACAAAGTAAAGACACACAAAACTGTGCAGCATGCATGCCCAGAGCAGGGCCAAACAAACAGATGAACAGGAATTGTTTGTTTTTTTCCATTTCTCTTTTTATTTTTGCCCAGTTTCTGTAATGTTCTCTCTGCATCAAAATCCCCCGGCCATTGTTCAGCAGCAAGCTGCATCTCTTCACGTTTGGTTATTGTTCAAATCACACTGCTTTTACCACCTGCCCACTTCTTTAACATACCATCCTGGCTAACATTTTATATTAAAAGGATCTCCACAGTAATATCCACCCCCACAGAATATTTCACTAGTATAAAGCTAGGCCACTGATTGTTACATTTTGGAAGCAAAAGATTAGCATTAAAATGATGAAGGGTCATACAGAACGATTATGGACCTCTTGCAGTTAATTTTAGGATACCTCAAACCATTTAGGATGCACAAGTACACTGATACCATGAAATAACAAAATGATGTACTGTACATGAGAGTGATTGCTACAGTTTAACTCTTGAACTGCAGATTGAGCAGCTTGAGTGAAAATGTGCAAAATTAAACAAGTTGATCTGAGCAGGCAATTATGACTGATCAATTGGACATTTATCAGCATGACAGCCCACCATGCTCATCACTAAAAATATCACTACACCACTTCCATGTCAACATTACAGAGTTGAATCATAAACTGTTTTTCAACACAAGTATTCATGAAAATGAATCAGGAACAACAGTGGAAACACACAGAAGCTCTCCCACATATTTATAGGAAGTGATTCATCAGATTAAAAGACTGATTTTTTCCAACGTTTTGGTGTTAACTGTTACTGGAAACTTTGATTCAGATACCATTAGCTGTGCCGGTGACATGGCGCTATGTTAAGGGGACCAGATTTCTGAGACTAAATCCGGGGACATTTTCAGCTCAGAAGCGTAAATACCTCCAAAACACGTCATGTTTTTGATTTTTGTAAAACTTAAAACGGGGACACTAGACCTAGAGCTGAGTATCAGATACAATATAAACTATTGAGGAAAGATGTTCCTTTGACATTGATGCAGTATGAAACGAGATCGCTGCAGTCGGCAGCAGAGAAACAAGCTACAATGGAAGTTAATGGGAGAATTGTCCAGCTTGTATTTACGTTCATAAAGTGCTCGTTTTGCTGCTGACAGACTCAGATTAATATTCTAAGTGTCTGATAACATTATGGAAAGGATTTCTAAGGAGGCTGACCTTTCTGTTAAAGATTAAGATCATTTTTTAAAACATAAAAGTCCACCAGACTCCATGTAAATAATCACTACTTTTAGCGTGTATGAGCAGCATATCTCCACCAGACTCCATGTAAATAATCAGTGATTTTAGCATGTATAGAGCAGCATATCTCCACCAGACTTCATGTAAATAATCAGTGATTTTAGCGTGTATAGAGCAGCATATCTCCACCAGACTCCATGTAAATAATCAAATAGAGCAGAATATCTCCACCAGACTCCATGTAAATAATCAGTGATTTTAGCGTGTATAGAGCAGCATATCTCCACCAGACTTCATGTAAATAATCAGTGATTTTAGCGTGTATAGAGCAGCATATCTCCACCAGACTCCATGTAAATAATCAGTGATTTTAGCGTGTATAGAGCAGCATATCTCCACCAGACTCCATGTAAATAAAGTGATTTTAATAGAGCAGCATATCTCCACCAGACTCCATTAAATAATCAGTGATTTTAGCGTGTATAGAGCAGCATATCTCCACCAGACTCCATGTAAATAATCAGTGATTTTAGCATGGTAAAATACGACTTTCTAAAACATCTCTGAGCTCTGAGCAGCGCTGCTCGATCGACTCCGTTTGGTCAGAGTTTTCTTTCTTTCATTCCAGTATCGGGTCTGTCAGTCACAGTGAAAACCGGAGACATTTCCAGGGACAGATCCAGCCGGGGACAGGTCACCAAAATCGGGGACTGTCCCCTGAAAACCGGGGGACGTCTGGTCACCCTACGCTGTGTTAAAAATAGCTGCTACATGTCAAGTTTATGGACGTACAGGAGATACATTTGTTTATAGAAAAGTTATTTTTCAGCAGATATCTTAGTTAGAACAAGATTGAGCTAGCAGAACAGTTTGGTGTTTAACCATGCGGTAATTATTCAGTTTAGGAAAATCCCACGGTCTCTACAAAGCTAACGTTAGCTTAAGTTAGCTGTCTGACTAAACAGGGACTAGAAATAGTCTCTGTTGCTTTTTTATTTTGAGAGTGAATTGCCCCAGTTTCATTGTATTAACCCTTGTGTTATCTTCCTGTCAACCACGAAAAAAATTGTTTTGGTCACTTTTTTTTCAACATTATCAACGCTTTTTCCCACAATTTGGTCACTTTTTCAATGTTCTGGGTGCTTTTTATGATGTTTTTTGCCAAAGTTCTTTGATATTTCTATTGTTGACTTTTTCAGCGCTTATTTCAACGGCCTATTTTTTGTGCCAAAAATAAATAAATAACTGAAAACAGGTCAAATTTGACCCAAGGACAACGTGAGGGTTAATATATGCAATGACAATAAATATATCGACATTGAGGTATCTGGTAAAACATATAACATATATAGTGATATTTGATTTTCTCCAAACCAACCAGCCCTTCTATCTGCCTTAAAGGATAACTACTTTTCAACCTGGAAATATGTTTTATGTAAATGTCTTTGTGTCTAAACAAGCTATAGTGTAAGTTATAGGACAATTGTACAACTTGCATTTACCTTCACTAAAATGCTCGTTTCAGATTATTAAGTGTCTGACAACATTATGGAAAGGATTTCTACAGAGGTCAACCTTTCTGTTCAAGAGTAAGATCCTTTTAGGCATATGTTAGACATAAAAACATCCGCAAAATTGCGTTTTCTAAACCCACCAGACTCCATGTAAATAAAAAGTAATTTTAGCATCGTACAAAACACACTTAAAGTTGACAGAAACAAAATAAAACTATGAAAAGCCGGTTTGGGTCGTCTTTCTTGGCAGAAGAACGCTGCATGCTTATTGTCTCACTGACGCCAATAAGATCTACTTCTTAGATGTTGAAATTGGGTTTTGAATGACGAGGCATTTATTGATACTTAAGAGGCAGTTTGCATAAAAAGTAATGAATTTGGCACCCAAGAAGAAGTCAGTAAGTGGAGCTGCCAGACGTCCCACCACCCTGTGGTCATCCTGCTTTAGCAGAATGATTTTTCTGCTCAGGTATTATCATCGGGGGGGGAGAATAAGTACGCCGCCACTGGAGCGGACACGCAACACATACAGCTTTTTCCACAGCGCATCAGACCCAGCTGTAGGAGACATGGAGTGATCAATGAGAGAGCCGGGAGAGTGTTTTTACTTCAAAAAGACATAAATCATCTGTGAACACAAGCGGCGCAAAGAAAACAAGAATAATGGGATGTTGTTGTTTTTTTTCCAGTCAGAACAGCTGTGGATGGTTGGATGGATTGATGCCCCCCATCGAAACACACAGTGCTGGAGTAAACCCCTGGCACCCATCTATTCAGTCCACATCAGAGCGAGAGTTCATGTGAAGCAGACAAGGTACGCCGCCATTCATCTCAGCCTGACACGTATTGACATGAGAGGGGCTCAAATTCATCTTGAGGTGACAGTTCTGTGTTGTCCTCTCAACTTGAAAAAGCAAAATATGAATCAAGGGCATGTGCTGACAACCCTGGGGACAGTCTCGCATTGCCAGAACTTCCTCCACAGCGCTACGGAGGAGGGTCTGGCTAGTCCACACAAGATGGGACGGGAGAAAAACATGCAACTGTGCCCGATCACAATTGTGTTGAAAACTCAGATTGGACAGATAGTCTAGCTAGGTGTCTGGATTTACCCTGCAGAGACCTGAGGACCAGGTAACCATAGTCCTCAGATTGGACAGATAGTCTAGCTAGCTGTCTGGACCCTGCAGAGATCTGAGGACTATTGGACAGATAGTCTAGCTAGCTGTCTGGATTTACCCTGCAGAGATCTGAGGACCAGGTAACCATAGTCCTCAGATTGGACAGATAGTCTAGCTAGCTGTCTGGATTTACCCTGCAGAGATCTGAGGACTATTGGACAGATAGTCTAGCTAGCTGTCTGGATTTACCCTGCAGAGATCTGAGGACCAGGTAACCATAGTCCTCAGATTGGACAGATAGTCTAGCTAGCTGTCTGGATTTACCCTGCAGAGACCTGAGGACCAGGTAACCATAGTCCTCAGATTGGACAGATAGTCTAGCTAGCTGTCTGGATTTACCCTGCAGAGATCTGAGGACTATTGGACAGATAGTCTAGCTAGCTGTCTGGATTTACCCTGCAGAGATCTGAGGACCAGGTAACCATAGTCCTCAGATTCGACAGAGGAGCTAGCTGTCTGGATTTACCCTGCAGAGATCTGAGGACTATTGGACAGATAGTCTAGCTAGCTGTCTGGATTTACCCTGCAGAGATCTGAGGACCAGGTAACCATAGTCCTCAGATTGGACAGATAGTCTAGCTAGCTGTCTGGATTTACCCTGCAGAGATCTGAGGACCAGGTAACCATAGTCCTCAGATTGGACAGATAGTCTAGCTAGCTGTCTGGATTTACCCTGCAGAGACCTGAGGACCAGGTAACCATAGTCCTCAGATTGGACAGATAGTCTAGCTAGCTGTCTGGATTTACCCTGCAGAGATCTGAGGACCAGGTAACCATAGTCCTCAGATTGGACAGATAGTCTAGCTAGCTGTCTGGATTTACCCTGCAGAGATCTGAGGACCAGGTAACCATAGTCCTCAGATTGGACAGATAGTCTAGCTAGCTGTCTGGATTTACCCTGCAGAGATCTGAGGACCAGGTAATAGTCCAGGTAGACGTTCATCTTCACATTCACCACATAACACACACAGACACACACACACACATTTTCTGGCTAGTTGTGTGTCAAACCCCCCCCCAAAAAAAATGTAATAAAAGCACGTCAAACTGTACATGTCTGGCCCTTGATGTGATGCTCTTTGTCCAGTGTGGCCCTTAGTCAAACTGAGTTTGGCGGTCGAATCAGACTCCTCAGGAGTGCCAATCTCATATTTAAATCGTCGCAGTTTCTGAAAATGGGTTAAAACACAAAGGGTGTCACCTTTAGTCAGGTGATATAGGTGATAAATGTCTGATTATACGTGGAATAGTTTGGTTTTCCCCAATAAATCATGGTGTATATATATATAACCTATGTTGTTGCACCTCTAAATCTGAGGCCATGGTTCTCAGCAGGAAACCGATGGAGTGCTTTCTTCAGGTGGGGAGTGAGTCCTTACCCCAAGTGAAGGAGTTTAAGTACCTTGGGGTCTTGTACAGTGAGGGGACCATGGAGCGTGAGATTGGTCGGAGAATCCAGCAGCCGGTGCGGTATTACATTCTGTGTATTAGTGACGAAAAGAGAGCTGAGCCAGAAGGCAAAGCAAACTACCGGGCAAGTTTACCCTCACCTATGGTCATGAAGGCTGGGTCATGACCGAAAGAACGAGATCCAGGGTACAAGCGGCCGAAATGGGTTTCCTCAGGAGGGGGGCTGGCTCTATTTAAAGCTCAGTCATCCGAGAGGAGCTCGGAGTAGAGCCGCAGTCGAAAGGAGCCAGTTGAGGTGGTTCGGGCAAAGGATGCCTCCTGGGGCCTCCCTAGGGAGGTGGTCCAGGCACGCCCAGCTGGGAGGAGGCCTCGGGGAAGACCCAGGACTAGGTGGAGAGATTATATCTCCAACCTGGCCTGGGGGATGGGATCCCCAGTCGGAGCTGGATTGTGGCTGGAAAGGGAAGTTTGGGTCCCCCTGGAGCTGCTAAATCCGGATGGGATGAAGATGGATGGATGGATGGATGTTGTTATAAATATCAGCCTGTTAATAATACTGTTAATAATAATTCATCAAAGCTAAAATTGCCAAAAGCCAAAAGTGTGGGTTGATTTAATCCCACATGGACATCAGCAGTGTCTGGACTAAATATTTAATAAAATGTTACCCAAGCAACCAGAGCATGAGCACAATGTTAAACTGAGTCACACATTGGTTACCAGATATACATTTGGGTAATTATTCATTCAGTCTAACGAAGTACATCCTGTGTCCAACTAGACTGTTCAGCCAGAGGACAAGAAGGGAAACAGAGCGTTAAAAACCCACAGAACAGTGACTACTTCTCATCCCCTGAGACACAGACATACAGTAGATAACACATATATTATATTATATATATATATAAAACCATGCATCCAACTCCATACAGCATATGCATGCTCAGCTGAATATCCAAAGTTGCTTCAAACTTAAAAAATGTTAAACTTATTAACCCTTGTGTTGTCTTCCCGTCGAAAACAGGCATTTTTTATCAATGTTTTTAACTTTTTCTTACGTTTTTGTCCAATGTTTGTCACTTTGTCGTTTTCAACACTACGTAACACTAACTTATTAACTTTAGTTTTACAGTTATTTTTGGAATTTATGGTCAATAAAGCTCATTTATAGGAAATTATACCTAATGTTTGTGTTAGAAAAGCAGAAATTAGGAATTATTGAGACTAAAATTAAAGGAATGGATGTTGATGATAATCACAGACTGGAATATGTCAACTTTTACTCAATACTATTTCAAAAACACTTCCATTTGTTTTACAATGCTATAAAATTGAATAAGACGCCCCAAAATTAATGAAAGTAGAGATTTGTACTTGCCAAAGAGCGTTGGGTGGAATCAATCATGTTATTTTGGGGAATTAAAAAGGACATTGATATAGGACAACATAAAGGGGACAACATGAGGGCAACATGAGGGCAACATAGGGCAACATGTGGACAACATGAGGACAACATGAGGGCAACATGAGGACAACAACATGAGGGCAACATGAGGACAACATGGGGACAACATGAGGGCAACATGAGGACAACATGAGGACAACATGAGGACAACATGGGGACAACATGAGGGCAACATGAGGACAACATGAGGACAACATGAGGACAACATGAGAGTTAATAATAATAATAATAATAATAATAATAATAATAATAATAATAAAAAGCCTGCTGTATATGTATTACTCTGCCAAGGAGATTATATTTGTTGGTTTACGTGTTAGTTTGTCTGCAGGACTACAGGAAACTGCTGGCCTAATACTAGTGGTGGTACATTTACTCCAGTAGTGTACTTAAGTACAAATGTTGAGGTACTTTACAGTCCCTCCAGGATTTTGTGATGTTGCCATCGCTACAATCCACACAAATTCAACCAAATCACCATGAATTTGCAACAATAAGTCACTGACACATATGTTCAAATGTCATGAATTCAATGAATTATTATTTTGTTTCCTTAAATGCACCAGCCATTTTTATATTATACCAACATTTGCAGCATCCTGAGCCTTTTTGGTAAGGTTACTAGGAAATCTCTCAGCCCAGAGGAGTTTTATTCTCCAATCAAACTTTCACTGTCTCTCGCAACTTCATTGCAACAAAAACACAAAAGAAACTTATAGTAATTTTTAACAAAAGCTCCTGCAACATCAGGCATGTCTGGCCGTAAAACAACCTCAAAAAAAGGCCGCGAAATCTGGACTGACTTAACTTGAGTGTTTTCATGCCCCTTTCTATGTCACCTCCACTACATTTCAGAGAGACTGGCAAGCTAGTTCCGCTGTTATTTTGGTGAAAGTAACTCAAAACTAATGCAAAAGTAGTGTAACGCATTACAATTCAGAGACATTAATATTGTAATAGAAGTAATTACTCTCAAATGACAGTAACTCTTAATCTATTATGTATTACATTTTGGAAGTAACTTGCCCAACACTGGTAATAAACAATAAAGAAAGTAAGACCTCTTTCCCTAATACATAGTTTAGAGCCATATTTCCTTGCAGAAGTTATTATGATCAACTTAATAATTTCCTAGAATTTGTATCATCATAATCCATAAATGTATGTAGAAATGCAGGAATTGATATTCAGATCATTAACATTTTTCTGGCAAAGGACCCCGTTTTGTGCCCGGCTATAATTTGAATGACTTTGCACAATAAGTGTCACTCCGCATCTGAGAAACTGAAAGCCGGCGCCACGGAGGGAAGGCGTTCATCCGCACACACGGCATGACACAGAGCTGGATTAAAATCCACCAAGTGTCCCTTTAAGTGTCCATTTAGGGTGTTTTCAGTGTTTTACCTTGCCGTCAGACCGCCTTTCTCACGGGGAACTCAGGCTCTTTAAAGGCACCACACTCCATTGACAAAAACACAACTTTCCCCTCGCAAACAACACAAGTTGCTCTTCTATTTCCATCTCCATCGCTTATTTTGTGTGTTCTTGTGTGACTTTTTAGCGTTATAATAGTCAAAATAGTCGGTGCTAGCAGCTGGGGTATGCTATCGCTACCTGCGCTACCTTCCATGTGCCACCTATGTGCAGGAACATGATTATGTGTTAATAACAATCTGAATGTGATTAGAGCTTTCCCACTGTCCTACTTGGTGACCGTTTTATGAAAGCAATAGCTCACTTCAGTCTGTGACACGTTTTGAGGACACAGTAACGAGGTTATCGTCCCTAATGTCTTCAACATTATGCAGATGTGAACCTCATTATGTGAGGGCTTCTGGTTGCGTTACAATTACAACTTGTTGTGGAAGTTTCACGTACAGCGAGGGAGGAATTTGTGTTGAAGAAGAGACTTTGTTGAAACAAAAGAAAGACAAGCTGCAAACTGAGTTAAAGGTTTTAGGTATTCGGTGGAAGGGTTTAATCGTTTTCTGCAGAGAACAATCAAATGACGAGAACATCTTTCACAATGAGCAGAGTTACAGAGTGGCCACAGTTCTGGTGAATACAATCAGTAATACGCGTCCTTATATCCAGCAGAAACCAGCCCATATTTTGGAAAACACTCTAATCTCAAACTAAATATCTCTCGAGGCGCCTGTTTTTCTGTTCATTTGCCCTTCAGGAAAATATGCAGGGTCATAATATTTTTAGCTGTCTCCAACCCTGGAGGACTCACATATTTTAGGAGACACCTATTTCAGAGGCACGTTTGAAGGTTATAATACTTATAATGGAAAAATCACTTCATATATGAACAATTATTGAAATAAAATCATTGCCTATGTAATTTTCCCATTACAAACGGCCAAAACGTTGAATCGCCATCACGTTAGGAGTCCCGGGGGCTGGAGCTTATCCCATCAGACGCTG
>CM049371.1:37860962-37865962 GCA_026937815.1 Etheostoma perlongum
ATTATGCATTGAATTATGCCATCACATAAGCGCATTTTTCTGGAGGGACCGTATAACTGTACACATAGAGTCAAAAATCCTTCGTTCCACTTAATCTGCGTATATGTAATCTAGGATTTGTTGTAAGATATTGCTGTGGTACTGTCTAAAATTTGATTCTGTATATTGTAAATACACGCGTTGACGTTTTTGTATTGTTTCCATCTGGGTAATAAAGTCATTGAACTAACCTTATCCCATATTTTCCTCTTATCATGCAGCCCTGCAAATGAGAGATTCTTTTTCTACTGTACGAGTGTGCCACATTGCTTGCAATACTGTTATATAATACCTAAAAGGACACTGGAATTCTGTGCAATTTCATACAGTGCAATATTTAATATTTAACCATTTCATTTCATTACTGTGCAAGATTTATTTATTTGTTAATACTTAGCTACTTTTCGCATAATGTGTATACAAAGCTATTTTATATATGTATATAGTTGCTCTCAGGACTGTGCACCACCCCCCTTTTTTCTCTCTGCACTACCTATACTTTATATTTTTATACTTTATATTCTTATATCTCGTGTTGACACTGTAAAGGGTTTGCTTTAGTCTCGTTGCACAGGTACTGCACTCGTGTATGATGACAATAAAGGCTTTCTATCTATTCCATTCATTGTTTAGCCCTAACTACACATTCTACAAGCACCACTCTCTTCTTACTTTCAGTGTGTATGTAAACATTAATATTAACCACGCTGACATGACTCCACCTAAATGGGCCTCCGCCTCGCCGAGTTCTCCTCTTCGCCTCCCTGACTCATCAAAATGAATGCTGTCATCCCTCCTTCCCTCCCTTCTTCACACATTGCTCATGTCTCTGTAGATGAGCCGGCGTAAAGAGGCCAACACACAGCGGACTTCCTTCAAATTGAGAGGAGGATAAATGGAGCGTAATAGGCCAATCCTTCTCATCTTCTCTCCTCTTTTTATCTGCCCTGTCACTCTCTCCCCCTCGATAAACTCTCGTCGCTCTCATGGCGAGCGACTGAACATGCATTTCCCTCAGAAGCAGATGAATGACAATTAATTAACTAAAGGCTTGGTGGGTTCTCATTACTCATTCTCCGTCAGCCTGTGCTTGTGCTTTCGAAGGCGTTCACAAGACGCGTGCACGAGGTTGTGACAACAACAGATGCAGCCGCGTGTCCAGAGCTTTACAACGTGTGTGTTGGTGGCACAACAGACGGGGACCCCAGTGTATGGATATACAATGACAGATGGCATTTCATACACAAATGCACATAAGACCCGGAGAGATGTGAAGGGAGGACAGCCTCCCGGGATGAAGTCAAGCTCACAGAGAGAGTTAAAGCATGGCCAGCGGCACTGACAAGTCTTTTAAGGCAAACCTGGCAAAGATGTTTCCATGAAGAAGTAATGAGGGAGAAGGAAAGAGAGAAAGAGAGAGTACAAGAGGAAAGGAAGGACATTTCTCTTGATCTATGTACATTTTACTGGGAGCTGAATGTTTGCTACCTACCTAACCATCCAACGCATTGGCAGACCTTCCTCCACAGTGCTGTGCAGTTTATATAGACCTTAGTGGTCCCTAATACTGTATCTGAAGTCTCTTTTATATAGACCTTAGTGGTCCCTAATACTGTATCTGAAGTCTCTTTTATATAGACCTTAGTGGTCCCTAATACTGTATCTGAAGTCTCTTTTATATAGACCTTAGTGGTCCCTAATACTGTATCTGAAGTCTCTTTTATATAGACCTTAGTGGTCCCCTAATACTGTATCTGAAGTCTCTTTTATATAGACCTTAGTGGTCCCTAATACTGTATCTGAAGTCTCTTTTATATAGACCTTAGTGGTCCCTAATACTGTATCTGAAGTCTCTTTTATATAGACCTTAGTGGTCCCTAATACTGTATCTGAAGTCTCTTTTATATAGACCTTAGTGGTCCCTAATACTGTATCTGAAGTCTCTTTATATAGACCATAGTGGTCCCTAATACTGTATCTGAAGTCTCTTTTATATAGACCTTAGTGGTCCCCTAATACTGTATCTGAAGTCTCTTTTATATAGACCTTAGTGGTCCCTAATACTGTATCTGAAGTCTCTTTTTATACAGACCTTAGTGGTCCCTAATACTGTATCTGAAGTCTATTTATAAAGACCTTAGTGGTCCCTAATACTGTATCTGAAGTCTCTTTTATATAGACCTTAGTGGTCCCCTAATACTGTATCTGAAGTCTCTTTTATATAGACATTAGTGGTCCCCTAATACTGTATCTGAAGTCTCTTTTATATAGACCTTAGTGGTCCCTAATACTGTATCTGAAGTCTCTTTTATATAGACCTTAGTGGTCCCCTAATACTGTATCTGAAGTCTCTTTTATATAGACCTTAGTGGTCCCTAATACTGTATCTGAAGTCTCTTTTATACAGACCTTAGTGGTCCCTAATACTGTATCTGAAGTCTATTTATAAAGACCTTAGTGGTCCCTAATACTGTATCTGAAGTCTCTTTTATATAGACCTTAGTGGTCCCCTAATACTGTATCTGAAGTCTCTTTTATATAGACCTTAGTGGTCCCTAATACTGTATCTGAAGTCTCTTTTTATATTGACCTTAGTGGTCCCCCTAATACTGTATCTGAAGTCTCTTTTATATAGACCTTAGTGGTCCCTAATACTGTATCTGAAGTCTCTTTTATATAGACATTAGTGGTCCCCTAATACTGTATCTGAAGTCTCTTTTATATAGACCTTAGTGGTCCCTAATACTGTATCTGAAGTCTCTTTTATATTGACCTTAGTGGTCCCCTAATACTGTATCTGAAGTCTCTTTTATATAGACCTTAGTGGTCCCTAATACTGTATCTGAAGTCTCTTTTATATTGACCTTAGTGGTCCCCTAATACTGTATCTGAAGTCTCTTTTATATAGACCTTAGTGGTCCCCTAATACTGTATCTGAAGTCTCTTTTATATAGACCTTAGTGGTCCCCTAATACTGTATCTGAAGTCTCTTTTATATAGACCTTAGTGGTCCCTAATACTGTATCTGAAGTCTCTTTTATATTGACCTTAGTGGTCCCCTAATACTGTATCTGAAGTCTCTTTTATATAGACCTTAGTGGTCCCTAATACTGTATCTGAAGTCTCTTTATATAGACCTTAGTGGTCCCCTAATACTGTATCTGAAGTCTCTTTTATATAGACCTTAGTGGCCCCTAATACTGTATCTGAAGTCTCTTTATATAGACCTTAGTGGTCCCTAATACTGTATCTGAAGTCTCTTTTATATAGACCTTAGTGGTCCCCCTAATACTGTATCTGAAGTCTCTTTATATAGACCTTAGTGGTCCCCTAATACTGTATCTGAAGTCTCTTTTATATAGACCTTAGTGGTCCCCTAATACTGTATCTGAAGTCTCTTTATATAGACCTTAGTGGTCCCCTAATACTGTATCTGAAGTCTCTTTTATATAGACCTTAGTGGTTAATACTGTATCTGAAGTCTCTTTTATATAGACCTTAGTGGTCCCTAATACTGTATCTGAAGTCTCTTTTATATTGACCTTAGTGGTCCCCTAATACTGTATCTGAAGTCTCTTTTTATATAGACCTTAGTGGTCCCTAATACTGTATCTGAAGTCTCTTTATATAGACCTTAGTGGTCCCCCTAATACTGTATCTGAAGTCTCTTTTTTATATAGACCTTAGTGGCCCCTAATACTGTATCTGAAGTCTCTTTATATAGACCTTAGTGGTCCCTAATACTGTATCTGAAGTCTCTTTTATATAGACCTTAGTGGTCCCCTAATACTGTATCTGAAGTCTCTTTATATAGACCTTAGTGGTCCCCCTAATACTGTATCTGAAGTCTCTTTTTATATAGACCTTAGTGGTCCCTAATACTGTATCTGAAGTCTCTTTATATAGACCATAGTGGTCCCTAATACTGTATCTGAAGTCTCTTTTATATAGACCTTAGTGGTCCCCTAATACTGTATCTGAAGTCTCTTTTATATAGACCTTAGTGGTCCCTAATACTGTATCTGAAGTCTCTTTTATACAGACCTTAGTGGTCCCTAATACTGTATCTGAAGTCTATTTATAAAGACCTTAGTGGTCCCTAATACTGTATCTGAAGTCTCTTTTATATAGACCTTAGTGGTCCCCTAATACTGTATCTGAAGTCTCTTTTTATATAGACATTAGTGGTCCCTAATACTGTATCTGAAGTCTCTTTTATATAGACCTTAGTGGTCCCTAATACTGTATCTGAAGTCTCTTTTATATAGACCTTAGTGGTCCCCTAATACTGTATCTGAAGTCTCTTTTATATAGACCTTAGTGGTCCCTAATACTGTATCTGAAGTCTCTTTTTATACAGACCTTAGTGGTCCCTAATACTGTATCTGAAGTCTATTTATAAAGACCTTAGTGGTCCCTAATACTGTATCTGAAGTCTCTTTTTATATAGACCTTAGTGGTCCCCTAATACTGTATCTGAAGTCTCTTTTATATAGACCTTAGTGGTCCCTAATACTGTATCTGAAGTCTCTTTTATATTGACCTTAGTGGTCCCCTAATACTGTATCTGAAGTCTCTTTTATATAGACCTTAGTGGTCCCTAATACTGTATCTGAAGTCTCTTTTATATAGACATTAGTGGTCCCCTAATACTGTATCTGAAGTCTCTTTTATATAGACCTTAGTGGTCCCTAATACTGTATCTGAAGTCTCTTTTATATTGACCTTAGTGGTCCCCTAATACTGTATCTGAAGTCTCTTTTATATAGACCTTAGTGGTCCCTAATACTGTATCTGAAGTCTCTTTATATAGACCTTAGTGGTCCCCTAATACTGTATCTGAAGTCTCTTTTATATAGACCTTAGTGGTCCCTAATACTGTATCTGAAGTCTCTTTTATATAGACCTTAGTGGTCCCCTAATACTGTATCTGAAGTCTCTTTTATATAGACCTTAGTGGT
>CM049371.1:37873462-37999514 GCA_026937815.1 Etheostoma perlongum
AGATCTGCTCATCTGAGCTTTCATTTTCTCAAAGGCAGAACAGGATACCCTGGGGGGGAGGGGCGGACTCATATTAATGTTAATGGTTGAGATTAAAACCACGTGTACTGGTTCAAAGTCTTTCTCCAGGACACAAACTCCGCTCCCAGGCTTGAATTCGCGGTTTTATTTATCTATTTTTAAATACGCTGGGCATGTTTTATAGGACAGCTGAAGACTTAAGAGGGGGGGAGAGAGAGAGAGAGAGAGAGAGAGAGAGGGGGAATGACAAAGGCCCCCAGGGCAGAGTCAAACCCGTGGCCGCTGCGTCGAGGAGTAAACCTCTACATATGGGCGCACCCTGTACCAGGTGAGCCACCCGGGCGCCCCGAGCTGTGTTTTATGACCCAAACATGCTGACCTCCTTCGTACGCGGTCCTAGGGCTGGGCGATGTGGAAAAAAAAAATCAAATATCACAATATTTTTGACCAAATACCTCGATGTCGATACCGCAACGATATTGTAGTGTTGACTACTGGTGCTTTCATAAAATACTGACACAATGAGATTTTTGATGAATAATCATCAGTAATGTGGATATAATGACTAAGTGGGTAAAGGATAATAATAGAGCAGTTACAGTCTGGTAAGTTCGGGCATCTGGTAAGGATGTCTCCTGGGGGGGTCCCTAGGGAGGTGGTCCAGGCACATCCAGCTGGGAGGAGGCCTCGGGGAAGACCCAGGACTAGGTGGAGGGACGTCCAGCTGGGAGGAGGCTTCGGGGAAGACCCAGGACTAGCTGGAGGGATTATATCTCCAACCTGGCCTGGGAACGCCTCGGGATCCCCCAGTCGGAGCTGGTTGATGTGGCTCGGGAAAGGGAAGTTTGGGGTCCCCTGCGGGAGCTGCTGCCCCCGAGACCCGAGACCAGATGGATGAAGATGGATGGATGGATGGATGGATGGATGGATAAGACGATATCTGGTCTAATATCATGATATCGATGTATTGCCCAGCTCTTCCCGGTCCAGAACGGTCTTATCTTGAAACATGAAAAAAGGGACATGCACACTCAAGCGCTCATGTCTCTTCCGGCCCGTTTTCATCACTGTATTCATCCGCCTTAATTTTTAAGAACTACATTTTTAGCCTTTGACTTAGCCTACGTACCATTTCAGCCATACCATCCAGAGGAGAAAAGCTCTCTCAAAGAGGAGGTCCCACTGTTGCACCCAGGCTCCCTGAAGGGGGGAGAGGGGGTGAGAAGAAAGGGGAGGGAGAGGGAGGAGGGGAAGGGTGGAAACAGAGATGTCTACAGTGAATTTAATCACCGGAGCCTTCACCTTATCTTGAATTATTATCAGCTTTAAAATGTTGATATTTACAGCGAAAAGAGGTCGGTTAGTTACATTTCTTTTGAACATGTTTTAAAATATATATGTCGTAAAATTAAAATATGACAGCTAAAACAACATCAGTTTCTTCCTAAATGACTGTAAGTGATTTAAGTAAAAGTACAGACCTCTACCACCACAAACACTGTGGTAATAGACAAAATATCCATGCTTTAACATGTCAAAATATAGACACATATATGGAATATAGTTTGTCTTATTGTTATCTAAGACTTACCTAAACTGAGTGAGCGAGTGTGTTTGTTACATGCAATTCTCATGTATGATTATGCAACATGTTAAGCACAAAGCATCAGCATTAATCACATCAACCCATCCGCCCACCACAGTTCCCCTCCCCACTCCTCTCCCTGTAGAGAGAAAAGAGTGGGTAGGACGGGGGGACGGGGGACGGGGGACGGGGGTCTTTTGTAAAAATGTGATCCAAGCCACTGGTTATTTATTTAAGATGTGTGATGCTTCCTGCTCCATGAGGGAATTCCAACGCAGTCTCATGAAATGGTTCATATGATGATGTGCGAAGGTTATGCACACAACAGTCCGCGTGATATCCGGTCACATGATCAATATATATCGATACATGAGGCTAGATATCGGCTTAGATTTTGGATATTGTAGTATCCTGATATGCAAGTGTTGTCTTTTCCTGGTTTTAAAGGATGCATTACAGCACACCGATGTAATGTTCCCACCAGACTGCTTTACCCAATATATCAACATAACTTATGACTGATTATCAAAAATCTCACTGTGTGCATATTTTGTGAAAGCAACAATAGTAAATGTAAAAGGACTGTTCTTATATAGCGCTTTTCTAGTCTCAATGACTACTCAAAGCTCTTTTACATCATACAGGATACATTCACCATTCACACAAGGTGCCACCTGCTCACCAGATACACACACACACACATCTACACGCTCCGATGGCTCAGGACCAGGGATTTGAACCACCAACCTTCTGATTGGCGGGGGACCGCTCTACCACTGACCATTTTGAGTGTCAAAGACTTCATTTCCTGCATCAAGGCACACTTTAATGCACCAACGTCACAGTGGAAATACCTTTATTAGCCTATGTGAAGACGAAAAACTGATTTCAAAATGATAATGAAAGTATGCTCTAACGTGCCATTGTGCATTTTTAAGTGATTATATGAAAATCCTGGATGTTTCTTAGTGGGTATTCTGCGTATAGCGTCGACTCCAGCTCCGGGCCAGTGTTACAGTTATAGTTATTACAAGCCTATTGCCTATATTTTTGTAATATAATAAACACTGTTACACTTTTTTAAACTATTTCAGCTTGTGTGGGCCTAGCAGTACTTTCTGAGCATATTGAACACACCTTTAAAAAAACACCAATACCCAAAAAAGTGATAATGTATGACTGGAAGTTACATTTTTATACCTTTACAGCCCCAATCTGGACTTTGAACTACAAGTAGTGTTGTTATTGCGATATTCGGATTTTAGTTATCGCATATTTTCCCTCTTTTGTGGATATGTTTTAGTTTCAAAGCTGAACACAACACACTTTTCAAATTTATGAGACGCGACAACTTCAAGCACAATACTTCCCCCCCCCTTTGATCTTCACCGCTGAAGATCAAAGACTGATCAAATCAGCAGTCAACTGTCACGGAGATCGTCTTAAAGTGCTCTTATTATGCTTTTTGGCCTTTTCCCCTTTCCTTTACTGTGTTATATATCTTTTTCATGCATGTTATAGGTTTACAAAGTCCTTACCTAGGTACTGTCAGGGCCCTCATACTCTGCTCCTGACTGGCTAGTAGTCCTTACCTAGGTACTGTCAGGACCCTCATACTCTGCTTCTGACTAGCTAGTAGTCCTTACCTAGGTACTGTCAGGGCCCTCATACTCTGCTTCTGACTGGCTAGTAGTCCTTACCTAGGTACTGTCAGGGCCCTCATACTCTGCTCCTGACTGGCTAGTAGTCCTTACCTAGGTACTGTCAGGACCTCATACTCTGCTTCTGACTGGCTAGTAGTCCTTACCTAGGTACTGTCAGGGCCCTCATACTCTGCTTCTGACTGGCTAGTAGTCCTTACCTAGGTACTGTCAGGGCCCTCATACTCTGCTCCTGACTGGCTAGTAGTCCTTACCTAGGTACTGTCAGGGCCCTCATACTCTGCTTCTGACTGGCTAGTAGTCCTTACCTAGGTACTGTCAGGGCCCTCATACTCTGCTCCTGACTGGCTAGTAGTCCTTACCTAGGTACTGTCAGGACCCTCATACTCTGCTCCTGACTGGCTAGTAGTCCTTACCTAGGTACTGTCAGGGCCCTCATACTCTGCTCCTGACTGGCTAGTAGTCCTTACCTAGGTACTGTCAGGGTCCCTCATACTCTGCTTCTGACTGGCTAGTAGTCCTTACCTAGGTACTGTCAGGGGCCCTCATACTCTGCTTCTGACTGGCTAGTAGTCCTTACCTAGGTACTGTCAGGACCCTCATACTCTGCTTCTGACTGGCTAGTAGTCCTTACCTAGGTACTGTCAGGGCCCTCATACTCTGCTTCTGACTGGCTAGTAGTCCTTACCTAGGTACTGTCAGGGCCCTCATACTCTGCTTCTGACTGGCTAGTAGTCCTTACCTAGGTACTGTCAGGGCCCTCATACTCTGCTCCTGACTGGCTAGTAGTCCTTACCTAGGTACTGTCAGGGCCCTCATACTCTGCTCCTGACTGGCTAGTAGTCCTTACCTAGGTACTGTCAGGGCCCTCATACTCTGCTCCTGACTGGCTAGTAGTCCTTACCTAGGTACTGTCAGGGCCCTCATACTCTGCTCCTGACTGGCTAGTAGTCCTTACCTAGGTACTGTCAGGGCCCTCATACTCTGCTCCTGACTGGCTAGTAGTCCTTACCTAGGTACTGTCAGGGCCCTCATACTCTGCTCCTGACTGGCTAGTAGTCCTTAACTAAGTACTGCACATGTGTCTCACTCTGTAGCTAAAACAGAGAGCTCAACACACAGGGTGAAAAGAGGAGCTGCAGCCATGTGCCGTACAACAAGTATTTAGTTTTTTCTGAAATTTAAACCACATTTAACTCTGGTACAACCTCTAAATACAATTATGAACATGAAAATGATCATAAAATGAAGAATTTAACATTCAATTCAAATCAACTTAAATAACTGTCTTGGAGGTGCAAAAAAGACGCAAATCAAATCGTAATATTTGGCAAAAGAATTTAGATTTTGATCCCCAAAATCCTTCAAGTCCAGTTTATTTCATCCATACACAGTAATTACAGTACTCATACCCGCCTTAATACCAATAAAAACCGGACCACTACCACTACGCTCCATACCCCTACCAGTCAGATTACCATGAAGAGGGTGACCTGTGTCATAATGTTATTTTTCATAATGAAGAGCTCTTCATTCCTCTTTCACAAAAGGGGAAACAACGACAACACAATAGCGGAAATCAGCCAAATTGTTATTTTAAACAAAGGTATCCAGTCTTTCACAGTGGTGCATCCCTAGTTTGAACATAGTGTGGCCCCCGGGGGCCCTGATCCTACCAGAGTGTGATTTAGATATACATTCATTATTTAAATCTTTCAGATGTGGCCTTGGGAACTCACAGGGACCTCATTAACCTAAATATTTCTCACTCGGATCCAGAGCTTACACAGAGAAATCACTGGGAACGAGGCACATGAGTAAATAAAACATAACAACTGTACTGAGAGCTATGAGTTACTCTACTGTAGCAGCTCAAAGAGAAGTCTATTTTTACACTCAAACAGGAATGTCAGAGTTTCTCGTGAAGTTTCCATCTGATGCCGATTGTGGAGGACAACATGCAGCTACGTACAGTACTGTATTTACAACTGGAGCCCTCTACAACTAAATGGCCCCTAATGATGTAATGCAAAACGATAAATGATGTAATGGAGTGAGGGATGTTGCAGCAAACGACACAGTACTTGTATCCACCTTTGCTGTGCTAGAATGAAGGCTGAAATCTCAGTCAGATATGAGAAAAACTGAATTATTCAAATGTTAATTAACCCTCCTGTTGTCCTCGGGTCAAATTGACCCGTTTCAAAGTGTTTTGCCCAAAAATAACATGGATGATTCCATATAAAATTGCTTTTATTGAATTTTTTGGGTGTTTTATTTTGTCTTTTAGCATTTGAATTATTTTTTTTAATGGTCTCATAACAGTATCCGGACTAAACTTTGACATCTACCCATCTGAGATCCACTCAACATCCTCTGATCTTAACTATTAGTCCAAATAATTCATAATTGGCTCGGGAAAGGGAAGTTTGGGGTCCCCTGCTGGCACCAAAGCTGCTGTTCCCTATCCCTCGCGTAAATTCCACTCATTATGTAGTCCACTACAAAATACCCACAATGCACCGTGATAAGCGGATGAAGATGGATGTCCAATTGATTATAAGTTATTGTAAAATTATAATGTATGTTGTTAAATTTGACAATGCAGTGTAGTAAATTGCAAACAAAGGTCAGATATAATACTGCATAAAAGTCTAGTCTAAAAATGGCATAGCACGTTTGCTTTTAAAAAAAAAATAAAAATAAATAAATAAAAATCGAGAATTGAATCGGACCGTGATCTTAGAATCAAAAAAGCAATCTAATCGAGGATTTGGAGAATCGTGACACCCTTTAATAGAAACAGACTTCTTCTTGGAGCCGGTGGAGTCGCCCCCTGCTGGACGTTAGAGACAACGCAGCTTTAAGGAGCTTCAGCATCAGCTTCACTTTTCATGCACCGAGCTTCTATTCTAGAGTATTATTTTCACAATATATGTCTGATATACTGTACGTCCACATAAATCAAACCCCACACCCCCAAACAGAAACAAACGGCTTTTCTTTAACCCTCATGTTGTCTTCATGTTGCCCTCATGTTGTCTTCATGTTGTCCTCATGTTGTCCTCATGTTGTCTTCATGTTGCCCTCATGTTGTCTTCATGTTGTCCTCATGTTGTCCTCATGTTGCCCCCATGTTGCCCCCATGTTGCCCCCATGTTGTCCTATATCAGTGACCTTTTTAAAGAAATACACTGTTTTGTATTTATAGCGCCCCCTAGTGGCCAATGTTCGTGGAATTTGTTTTAGAGCCTCAGAGTGTCATAAAAAGGAATAATCTAAAGTTTGGCTTTGACTGCATTTATTTTGAGATATGGCAAAGTCCGTTCATGAGAAATACACTTTTTTTGTATTTGTAGCGCCCCCTTGACATATTCCAGTCTGTGATTATCATCAACATCCATTCCTTTAATTTTAGTCTCAATAATTCCTAATTTCTGCTTTTCTAACTCAAACATTAGGTATAATTTCCTATAAATGAGGTTTATTGACCATAAATTCCTAAAATATGGAACATGGAATGTAATTTTCAATTTAATTTTGACGGGAAGACAACACAAGGGTTAAAACCTTAAAACACAAGCTGAGATAACCATGATAACCTTTCAGAGTCTCGGAAGACATTGTACAACCTTTTATACTACAGAGTAGTATAAAATGTCCAATACTTGCAGATCTCTGCTCTATTTCTTAATCCTTTAAAAAAACACAATCAACAAAACTTCAAAGTGCGGTTTGATTGACAGCTAATGCGTGCAGAAACTTCCCAGTCCAGTGAAGTGAGCGCTTCATCACAGGAGATGAAGGCAAAGTCAATGTCAAAGATGCAGATTAAAGACAAAATCCCCAAAAATAACAATAAGCAGCATTTTGAAGTTTCACTCCCCAGGAGCGCAGCCAGTAATAAGGCTCATGATATATCCATATATTAGCACATATCCATGGCGACTGCATACCCATCTCTCTGTTTCGGAGCGTTGTGTGTGGAGATGTATTTATATATTGGTCAATCTAGAGGAAAAAATGAAATAGAGCATGCAGGGAAATGCGTCTAGAGGCCGTCAGACACACACACACACACACACACACACACACACACACACACACTACAGCTGCAAAGATTAATCAATTAATTGGAAAATTAGTTGTCAACTATTAAATATATATACACAATAGGGGTGGGAATCTACTTATGTCACGATAAGATATTATTGCAAATTTAAAACATAATGCAATATTCTGCGATATATTGCAATTTATTACCTTTTTTTCCCCAACTTCAAATGTTTTACCAATTTTAAAAAGGCGCTCTAAGCGATCTTCAGCTATCATATACAAGCAAAGGCCTAAAAATGTCCCCAAAAAAGCCATAAAAATAAAAGTGAGATGAACAAAAAGATACATTTATCTTTTTAGATGAAACAGATGTTGACAAAGTTTCTTTTTGCAGACATATTTTAAAGGTGCTCTAAGAGATGGCCTACGTTTTTAAGGCTATAATATTTTTTTGTCACATACAGCAAACATCTCACTATCTGCTAGCTGCCTGTCCCCTGAACACACTGTAAAAAACATCTCACTATCTGCTAGCTGCCTGTCCCCTGAACACACTGTAAAAAACATCTCCTCACTATCTGCTAGCTGGCTTTCCCCAGAACACACTGTAAAAAACATTTCCTCACTATCTGCTAGCTGCCTGTCCCCTGAACACACTGTAAAAACATCTCCTCACTATCTGCTAGCTGCCTGTCCCCTGAACACACTGTAAAAAACATCTCCTCACTATCTGCTAGCTGGCTGTCCCCAGAACACACTGAAAAAAACATCTCCTCACTATCTGCTAGCTGCCTGTCCTCTGAACACACTGTAAAAAACATTTCCTCACTATCTGCTAGCTGCCTGTCCCCTGAACACACTGTAAAAACATCTCCTCACTATCTGCTAACAGCCTGTCCCCAAAACACACTGTAAAAAACATCTCCTCACTATCTGCTAGCTGCCTGTCCCCTGAACACACTGTAAAAAACATCTCCTCACTATCTGCTAGCTGCCTGTCCCCAGAACACACTGTAAATAACATCTCACTATCTGCTAGCTGCCTGTCCCCTGAACACACTGTAAAAAACATCTCCTCACTATCTGCCTGTCCCCTGAACACACTGTAAAAAAAACATCTCCTCACTATCTGCTAGCTGCCTGTCCTGAGAACACACTGTAAAAACATCTCACTATCTGCTAGCTGCCTGTCCCCAGAACACACTGTAAAAACATCTCCTCACTATCTGCTAGCTGCCTGTCCTCTGAACACACTGTAAAAAACATCTCCTCACTATCTGCTAGCTGCCTGTCCTCTGAACACACTGTAAAAACATCTCCTCACTATCTGCTAGCTGCCTGTCCCCAGAACACACTGTAAAAAACATCTCCTCACTATCTGCCTGTCCCCTGAACACACTGTAAAAAACATCTCCTCACTATCTGCTAGCTGCCTGTCCTGAGAACACACTGTAAAAAACATCTCACTATCTGCTAGCTGCCTGTCCCCAGAACACACTGTAAAAAACATCTCCTCACTATCTGCTAGCTGCCTGTCCCTGAACACACTGTAAAAAACATCTCCTCACTATCTGCTAGCTGCCTGTCCTCTGAACACACTGTAAAAACATCTCCTCACTATCTGCTAGCTGCCTGTCCCCTGAACACACTGTAAAAAACATCTCCTCACTATCTGCTAGCTGCCTGTCCTCTGAACACACTTTAAAAACATCTCCTCACTATCTGCTAGCTGCCTGTCCCCAGAACACACTGTAAAAACATCTCCTCACTATCTGCTAGCTGCCTGTCCCCAGGACACACTGTAAAAAACATCTCCTCACTATCTGCTAGCTGCCTGTCCCCTGAACACACTGTAAAAAACATCTCCTCACTATCTGCTAGCTGCCTGTCCCTGAACACACTGTAAAAAAACATCTCCTCACTATCTGCTAGCTGCCTGTCCCCTGAACACACTGTAAAAAACATCTCCTCACTATCTGCTAGCTGCCTGTCCTCTGAACACACTGTAAAAAACATCTCCTCACTATCTGCTAGCTGCCTGTCCTCTGAACACACTGTAAAAAACATCTCCTCACTATCTGCTAGCTGCCTGTCCCCAGAACACACTGTAAAAAACATCTCCTCACTATCTGCCTGTCCCCTGAACACACTGTAAAAAACATCTCCTCACTATCTGCTAGCTGCCTGTCCTGAGAACACACTGTAAAAAACATCTCACTATCTGCTAGCTGCCTGTCCCCAGAACACACTGTAAAAAACATCTCCTCACTATCTGCTAGCTGCCTGTCCTCTGAACACACTGTAAAAAACATCTCCTCACTATCTGCTAGCTGCCTGTCCTCTGAACACACTATAAAAACATCTCCTCACTATCTGCTAGCTGCCTGTCCCCTGAACACACTGTAAAAAACATCTCCTCACTATCTGCTAGCTGCCTGTCCTCTGAACACACTTTAAAAAACATCTCCTCACTATCTGCTAGCTGCCTGTCCCCAGAACACACTGTAAAAACATCTCCTCACTATCTGCTAGCTGCCTGTCCCCAGGACACACTGTAAAAAACATCTCCTCACTATCTGCTAGCTGCCTGTCCCCTGAACACACTGTAAAAACATCTCCTCACTATCTGCTAGCTGCCTGTCCCCTGAACACACTGTAAAAAACATCTCCTCACTATCTGCTAGCTGCCTGTCCCCTGAACACACTGTAAAAACATCTCCTCACTATCTGCTAGCTGCCTGTCCCTGAACACACTGTAAAAAACATCTCCTCACTATCTGCTAGCTGCCTGTCCCCAGAACACACTGTAAAAAACATCTCACTATCTGCTAGCTGCCTGTCCCCAGAACACACTGTAAAAAACATCTCACTATCTGCTAGCTGCCTGTCCCCTGAACACACTGTAAAAACATCTCCTCACTATCTGCTAGCTGCCTGTCCCCTGAACACACTGTAAAAACATCTCCTCACTATCTGCTAGCTGCCTGTCCCCTGAACACACTGTAAAAAAACATCTCCTCACTATCTGCTAGCTGCCTGTCCCCTGAACACACTGTAAAAAACATCTCCTCACTATCTGCTAGCTGCCTGTCCCCAGAACACACTGTAAAAAACATCCTCACTATCTGCTAGCTGCCTGTCCCCAGAACACACTGTAAAAAACATCTCACTATCTGCTAGCTGCCTGTCCCTGAACACACTGTAAAAACATCTCCTCACTATCTGCTAGCTGCCTGTCCCCTGAACACACTGTAAAAAACATCTCCTCACTATCTGCTAGCTGCCTGTCCCCTGAACACACTGTAAAAACATCTCCTCACTATCTGCTAGCTGCCTGTCCCCAGAACACACTGTAAAAAACATCTCCTCACTATCTGCTAGCTGCCTGTCCCCAGAACACACTGTATAAAACATCTCCTCACTATCTGCTAGCTGCCTGTCCTCTGAACACACTGTAAAACATCTCCTCACTATCTGCTAGCTGCCTGTCCCCAGAACACACTGTAAAAAACATCTCACTATCTGCTAGCTGCCTGTCCCCTGAAAACACTGTAAAAAACATCTCCTCACTATCTGCTAGCTGCCTGTCCCCTGAACACACTGTAAAAAACATCTCCTCACTATCTGCTAGCTGCCTGTCCCCTGAACACACTGTAAAAAACATCTCCTCACTATCTGCTAGCTGCATGTCTCCTGAACACACTGTAAAAAACATCTCCTCACTATCTGCTAGCTGCATGTCCCCTGAACACACTGTAAAAAACATCTCACTATCTCCTAGCTGCATGTCCCCTGAACACACTGTAAAAAACATCTCCTCACTATCTGCTAGCTGCCTGTCCCCTGAACACACTGTAAAAAACATCTCCTCACTATCTGCTAGCTGCATGTCTCCTGAACACACTGTAAAAAACATCTCCTCACTATCTGCTAGCTGCATGTCCCCTGAACACACTGTAAAAAACATCTCCTAGATGATTTTGAGTCTAACTATAGTATAAATAAATACTCAGAATGGAACTTTAACTGGTTAAAGTCATTTTTTATGAAAAAAAAAAATAAGTCTCCAGCGTGTTAAATCTGAATATGTTCTAGTGTCTTCTCTCCTCTGGGACAGTAAACTGAATATCTTTGAGTTGTGGACAAAACAAGACATTTGAGGACGTCATTTTGGGCTTTTTGGGAAACTCTGATCCACATTTTTTCACCCTTTAAGAATCCAATTTAACAACTAATCTATTCATCCAGAAAATAATCCACAATTAAAATAATCAACAGATGCAGCCGTAATTGTGAGAGACATTTCAACGCAGGTTTATTAAAAATCATCCACAGCTGTAGAGTTGAGAGGCTGCCAATGTCACGATGAATGAATCACAGTTCATTCTGGTTGGATTTTACTGACTGAATGTTTAATTTCTTCTTTTATGTCTTTCATTTTCCCCTCTGCCTGAGTTCAATAAAACTGGCTGAGAAGTAATTGATTAGTTTTTAAGGTAAAGATCAAGGAAAGGATTTGAAAAAAGGACAATTTTAATTTTAACATTTTAATGAAGTCCTTGATTTACTATGGTGGACATACACACACACACACACACACACACACACACACAGAGCGTAAACACACACACACACACACACACACACACACAGAGCGTGAACACACACACACACACACACATGCGCAGACCCACACAGTTAGTTTTCAAATGGCCATAACACACACACACACACTTTTAAAATGGCCATAACACACACGCACACAGAGCGCGCACACACACACACACACACACACACACACACACACACACACAGAGCACGCACACACACACACACACACACACAGCGCACACACACGCACACAGAGCACACGCACACACACAGAGCACACAGACACACACAGAGCACACACACACACACACACACAAAGCACACACACACACACACACACACACACAGACACACACACACACACACACACACACACACACACACAGTCTGTTAGTTTTAAAATGGCCATATCAGTTTTTCCTTCGGCAGAATGTAGCCTAACTTTGGAGGGCTATCCCCCCCCCGTTCCCGACAAGCTAGGAGGGGATTTTCATCACTACCCGTGTGTGCAGCTCAATTCCTCAAAGACGACACAGCGCAGCAGGCCAAGGCCGCCTGCTTTTTAGAGTAAAGACCACAGGTGAAAGAGTGTCCCCTGTGTCTGTCCTCTACATCACAACCCAGCCTGAGAAGGCAGTGGGCATGCTGGGGGACTCCCTGCCAAGACTAAAGATCAGCTATTGGTCCCCGGCAGATGTGAGTCGCAGCAGGAGAAGGCCATAGACAGGCAGGGGGAAGATGTACAATAAAACAGGGAGGAGAAGAGGAAGTTAGGAAGCACAACAGACTGTCATTCACCTCCTCCCTCCCTCCCTCCCCCTCTGTTTGTCTCTCTCTCTGTCAGAGCTCTCCCCATCTTTACGTCCCGGCTTTGGTCTCTCATGCTCTCTGTGTGCGAGCCCTATGGGGCTGATAGAGCGTTAGGACACACACAGACACACACAGAATATAGACACACACAGACACATATAGACACACACAGACAGAGATATAGACACACACACACACAGATATAGACACACACAGACACACACACAGAGAGATATAGACACACACACACAGATATAGACACACACAGACACACACACACAGATATAGACACACACAGACACACACACAGAGAGATATAGACACACACACACACACAGATATAGACACACACAGACAGACACACACACACACACACAGATATAGACACACACAGACACACACACACACACAGATATAGACACACACACACACACAGATATAGACACACACAGACACACACACACACACACACACACAGATATAGACACACACACAGAAACACACAGACACATATAGACACACACAGTCAGAGATATAGAGACACACACACAGATAAAGACACACAGACACATATAGACACACACAGTCAGAGATATAGAGACACACACACACACACAGATAAAGACACACAGACACATATAGACACACACAGTCAGAGATATAGACACAGACAGAGAAATAGACACACACAGAGACAGACACACAGACACACACATACACTGTTTTTAATTTTCTTTCCTGTCTTTCCTATTCTAACAGCTATCTTTACTATTATAAAGGTGTAGCTGGACTTGGACATTTCCTACATTTCCCAGAAGGATTCCACCCCAGAGAACAAGCTAAGACGGTTTTGCTTCTGCACGTGTCAAGATGCATTTTTTTGGTTGTAGCCAACTATTGAAAAAAAAAATGAAAGCAGTGTATTCATTAATAACCAAAGTAATCATATGTAGGCGTACTTCTTTCATTCACTTCAACAACACCAGATTATCTGTATCTGCGTATCTGCGACTTACTGTATGGCGTTTTACCACTGCATGGGACCTACTCCACTCGACTTTACTGGTTTTCCATTATGATAAAAAGCCCTGGTACCTGCTAACAGGTACTTTCTGTAGGACGACCTCAGTCGAGGTTCCAAGCGAGCAGAGGCGATACCAAAAGGGGAGGTGAAAACCTGCAGACTGCTGATTGGTCGGAGAGAATCGTCACTATTCACGGTGTCATCATTGCTAGCGACACACGGGGGTAGGAAGTGTTTTTTTGCTGCCTCCAGCTTCTTTTAAAACCAAATGTGTCTTCTCGCAAACACGCCGAGAATCAAAAGCAATGCACCTTCGACGTTCTGTGTGTGTCGCGTTAGGTCACGGCAGCTCGCTGCTATGACGACCAGCCACGGCTCGCTTCACGCATGCACACGCATGGACTGTGCTACGTGTCACACGGGCCGCTACAGGAAATCATTCCTACCACAGGCAAAAAAACTCTTTAACACGTCATCACTGGGTGTAGATAAGACTCTGAGACACCACAATAATAATAATAATAATAATAATAATAATAATAATAATAAGACTCTAAGACACCACAGTACTGCACTAGTGCAACCTGCACAATAGGTTAATCTACATATTTATCATATTATTTAAGCAGTTGCACATTTTCGTACTCCCAACTTGTATGTATGTATGTATATATATTCCAATATTTGTTATTGTATTTTATTCCTATTATTATTTCATGTATATTGTATGTATGTGTACACTACCGGTCAAAAGTTTGGGGTCCCTTCTACATGTCCATACCACTCCATTATAGACAGAATACCTGCTAATTTGGGTGGGGGGGCTGATCTTTAATGCAATATCTACATTGCCCATTATCAGCAACCATTCATCCAATGTTCCAAAGGCTCATTCTGTGTACTAATACTATCATTTAAACATAAAAAACTAGAAAAACATTGGAGAACCATTTTACTATTATGTAAGCACATAATGTAATCTGATTACTGCCCTGGTTAAAAAAAACAATGCATCTGATCTCAGCTGGCATTCTGTCTACAATGGAGTGCAATGGGGATTTCTATGGGACCCCAAACTTTTGACCGGTAGTGTATAATGTGTCCTAGTATTTCATTTATATTTATATTCTGTGCTGTGTGACTGATTTTGCTGCTGTAACACTATAATATCCCATTTTATTGGGATCAATATCTATCTATCTATCTATCTATCTATCTATCTATCTATCTATCTATCTATCTATCTATCTATCTATCTATCTATCTATAACGAAGAGAGGAGGATGGGGCACCGCGGCCGAGTCGAGCAGGTACCATAAATGGAAATACGGCATTAATGTCGCACCGACAACGTCCTTCAGTCAGGTTTTTTTTTTTTACCATGTTACTGGTCTTGCTTTTGTACACATGCCTTCAATTGAACTGAACTAACCAATGTCAAGTCAAGTAGAGCTTTGGTTTTTGGTTGGGAGATTGGTCATAAAGGCATTGGCATCGGGCTAAAGGAACAGATCCCCATCAGTGTAGAGAAAGAAAAACGTTTCATCAAACACCTCAAATTCATTCAGAAAATACTGACAGTGTCATTTGGAGGTGTAGAACAGAAAGCGTCTGAGGAATTGCTCCCCTGACCCGTGCCCGCGTTCTCCTCAGCACAGAAGACCATTTCCACACCACTGAACTGAGCAGTTCAATGCCTTAATTCAAAAAATGTAGAAAAATCCAACCTTTAAGGACATAAGGCATAAGTATACACCCCCCTATGTTAAAATACAGGAGCATAAGTATACACCCCCCTATGTTAAAATACAGGGGGCATAAGTATACACCCCCTATGTTAAAATACAGGGGGCATAAGTATACACCCCCTATGTTAAAATACAGGGGGCATAAGTATACACCCCCCTATGTTAAAATACAGGGGGCATAAGTATACACCCCCTATGTTAAAATACAGGGGCATAAGTATACACCCCCCTATGTTAAAATACAGGGGGCATAAGTATACACCCCCTATGTTAAAATACAGGGGCATAAGTATACACCCCCTATGTTAAAATACAGGGGGCATAAGTATACACCCCCCTATGTTAAAATACAGGGGGTATAAGACACAAAATGAACACAAAGAAACCTAAAACGACTAAAACAATAGACAAAAAAACAAAAACAAGGAGATGAAAAAATGACTAAAAGTAGACAATTTGACTTTGGATGACTTGTAGACATAAAATACTGAAATACAGCGTCATTTGGAGGTGTAGAAACAGAAAGCATCTGAGGAATTGCTCCCCCGACCCCTGACCCCATTCAGAATCAGCACAGAAGACCATTTCCACACCAGTGGACTGAGCAGTTCAGCTGAGCAGGAATCTGTCCCCGCAGTGTCCAGTAAAACAAAAAGGAGGCTGGGAATTCAAATTATGATGTCCGGAAAAGGAGAGAAAAGCACAAACTGCAACACTGACGGAGGAAGCAGGTGCAGGCTGTAAAACCGTCAGGCATTAATTAAACATATCTGGGCAAGTGAGATGGTCCGCCCACCTACACGCTTACACCTGACATCTAGGTGAATTAGCCAACAGTAAACGCCTCGGCAGATTGGAGGAAACGGAGCAGCCAAGCAGGGGCTGAAATGCTGTCATAAAATCCCGGCGCTGCCTCACTCACCAGGTCCCTTAGAGATAGGGTGAGAAGAGCTCAGTCATCTGCGAGGAGCTCGGACCCAGGACTAGGTGAAGGGACGTCCAGCTGGGAGGAGGCCTCGGGGAAGACCCAGGACTAGGTGGAGAGATTATATCTCCAACCTGGCCTGGGAACACCTCGGGATCCCCCAGTCGGAGCTGGTTGATGTGGCTCGGGAAAGGGAAGTTTGGGGTCCCCTACTGGAGCTGCTGCCCCCGAGACCCGATACCGGATAAGGGGATGAAGATGGATTGATGGATGTATGGATATCTGCTTTTATTAAAGTTATAATCGTTCTAGAACGGCAGGGTGTCCTACAGAATGCCATTTAAAAACTGATAAAATACGAGAATAAAACGTTACAGTGCAGTATAAAAAGGGAACAATTATTTAACCCTCATGAGATGTTTTTACAGTGTGTTCTGGGGACAGGCAGCTAGCAGATAGTGAGGAGATGTTTTTTACAGTGTGTTCTGGGGACAGGCAGCTAGCAGATAGTGAGGAGATGTTTTTACAGTGTGTTCAGGGGACAGGCAGCTAGCAGATAGTGAGATGTTTTTACAGTGTGTTCTGGGGACAGGCAGCTAGCAGATAGTGAGGAGATGTTTTTTACAGTGTGTTCTGGGGACAGGCAGCTAGCAGATAGTGAGATGTTTTTTACAGTGTGTTATGGGGACAGGCAGCTAGCAGATAGTGAGATGTTTTTTACAGTGTGTTCTGGGGACAGGCAGCTAGCAGATAGTGAGATGTTTTTTACAGTGTGTTCTGGGGACAGGCAGCTAGCAGATAGTGAGATGTTTTTTACAGTGTGTTATGGGGACAGGCAGCTAGCAGATAGTGAGGAGATGTTTGCTGTATGTGACAAAAATGTTATAGCCTAAAAAACGTGTGAGATGGCTTAGAGCATCTGTAATGCTGGAATGAGAGAGTTTCTACTCCAACCATCTAAGCGATTATTAAAATAGTTGCAGATTAATGTAATACTGGACAACTTTGCAGCTCTACAGTGAGACTCATAACCAATGCGTTTGACTGAGATTTTTCAGCACCTGGCAACCAAAAGCTGTTCTTATTTATGGTTTATATAACAAATTAAGTTTAAACTGCATTTAGCCAAAGTAATTGGTACACTTAAGAGTCCCTTTATAAAAAGGGTCCCTTGTTATACGGTGGAACCCAAATTTCACTAGAGGTTAGGTAAGCTTTATCCAACATATAGCCGCAGAGAGAACTACACACACCGAGATCCCAGCGGTCATCTCGGGAAGGTTTCACCAGATGTATGAACTCACATAAGCCTAACATATAGCTTTATGCTTACCTTGGACGTCGCCCTGGTTCCTGTTTCCCTCTGACGGTTCTTTTATTCCCTTCGTCCTGTTGTCCTCTTTCTCTCTTTTTCTTTCCCGCGGTTCCCTGCTCCTAACGTCGCTGCATGCCTCCCGGCTCTCGGGGCGCGCACCGCGGACTGTGGAGCAGCTCTGCCGGGGGGATAAAAAAACTTCCAGTCAAAGTGTGTGGAGAGAAGAAAAAAGGGCAGCGGGGGGGCGCCGAAGAAGGAAGGAAGGGAAAAGAGAGGAGAAGAGAGGCAGCCGGTGCGTTTTAAACCTGATCTCCCGGAGAGAAACCCGAGCGCTGCCGCGCTGAAATTCAACCCGAGGCGACAGACTCTCAGCGCGGCTCCGAGCGGCGCGTCTCTCCCTGCCTGACACCGAGCAGAGATACAGGGGAGGGAGCTGGAAGGTGGTGGTGGTGGTGGTGGTGGTGGGGAGGAGGAGGAGAAGGACGGGAAGGGGGGCGTTGATTATCAGGGCACCAAGCGCGAGCGCCTGCCGACAAGTCAGGTGGATGTGAGCCCAAGGGCGTAGGTTTTATTTCCCCATGGGGGGGGGACAATCCATAAAACTGTATAACAATTCACAGCAGTGTGTGAGATAACTCTTACTCACTCACAAATAACACTATGGCACACTGTTTACTACATATTCAATATTATACATATTTTATTATACATTTAATTTAATTTTATACTCTTTATTGATCCACTCTGTTGTTACACACTACACACACATGCTCAGGTCTCAGGTCCTATACATGCACTAATGGAGAGTTGTTAGAGTGAGTTTGGTTTGGTGCCTTGCTCAAGAGCACCTTGGCAGTGCCCAGGAGGTGAAGTGGCACCTCTCCAGCTACCAGTCCCCACTCTGTACTTTGGTCCAAACGGGGACTTGAAACTGCGACCCTCCTGGTTCCCAACCCAACTCCCTACCAAGTGAGCTACTCCCAGAAAGAAAGCCTATTAAATTCCTGTGAGTGATTTTTATGTATGTGAGATATAAGTTTGTATGTGTGTTTGTTGTGTTATGTTTGCATAAACTAGTGTTGACGAACTGACCGAAGAGTCGGTTATGAACCCGACTCGTGACACTGAACCGGGAGAATTGAGTGCCATACGTTAATGAACCGACTCGCTCCTGTTTTTTTTGTTTTTTACCTCATTCGTGCCGGCAGCGCTTCAAGCTGAGTGTGATCGTTGTATAGAGCTCAACAGTCCCCCCCCCCACAGTGGGTTCCAAAAGTATATGAATACAAATAAAACACAATGCCATTTCTCCATTTACATTTGGGGTATGAGCCCTAAAATCATAACCGTCGATGGTAGACTTAAAACCAGCTACGACATGACTAAGCGATTGTGTATGCTCATATAGATGCTAAAAGTTCAGGGGGCAACAACCTTGTTTTGAGATGTCTTGGATAAGTACTTCATTACCCACAATCCTGAACAGTGATGCCTCTGATTGGTGGAACTCATGTTGGGGAGGAGGGGGAGCTGTCTGTACCTGATCTGTGAGTATGCACAATATGATAATCCGGTTTTATGAGGATTTATGGAACTGCACAAATCACCATCTGTTCACACGCTTCTGCTGTTAGCCTCCTGGAAGCTAACGCTAGTTTAGCTAACAGCTAACTCGGCTAACCGCTAGCGGACAGCTTGATTCAGTGTAAAAAAATGTTAACTCAATCATGAATGAAGATGAATGAGTCATTGTAATGTATCAGTGCATTGAATTATCCTCTGCAAATAAAAGGTTGCGATATAATTGTGCTCTTTAATGTAGCCCATGCTTGAGTTTACAAAATCTCGACTTGTAGAGACCCGACTGATAAAGGATATTTAAGGCCGATACCGATACGAATATTTGGTTATTTAAAAATCCGATATGGCGATATATATATTTAAAAAAAATAATAATCCATAAACGCATTACAAAACATAAGAGTTCCCTAACATTAGTTATTTGTAGTTATTCATGAGTTCTCACTAAAATAATATGATAATATTTTGTTTTAATGTCACAACAGAACATCAAAATATATCAAAGATCTGATAAATAAAATGTCGAAAAATACAAACTTAAGATATGAAACTTAAAGTCCTTTGAACCAAAACACAATAAAAAAAATATCAGTGTTGTCAACAGGGACGTTGTAGAGCGTCCTCTGGTGGACAGACTATGCAACGCCATCACTAACAGGGACGTTGTATAGCGTCTTCTGGTGGACAGACTATGCAACGCCATCACTAACAGGGACGTTGTAGAGCGTCCTCTGGTGGACAGACTATGCAACGCCATCACTAACAGGGACGTTGTATAGCGTCCTCTGGTGGACAGACTATGCAACGCCATCACTAACAGGGACGTTGTGGAGCGTTCTCTGGTGGACAGACTATGCAACGCCATCACTAACAGGGACGCTGTAGAGCGTCCTCTGGTGGACAGACTATGCAACGCCATCACTAACAGGGATGTTGTGGAGCGTCCTCTGGTGGACAGACTATGCAACGCCATCACTAACAGGGACGTTATGGAGCGTCCTCTGGTGGACAGACTATGCAACGCCATCACTAACAGGGACGTTGTATAGCGTCCTCTGGTGGACAGACTATGCAACGCCATCACTAACAGGGACGTTGTGGAGCGTCCTCTGGTGGACAGACTATGCAACGCCATCACTAACAGGGACGTTGTAGAGCGTCCTCTGGTGGACAGACTATGCAACGCCATCACTAACAGGGACGTTGTAGAGCGTCCTCTGGTGGACAGACTATGCAACACCATCACTAACAGGGACGTTGTAGAGCGTGGTGGACAGTCCGTTTTTATTAATCAGAATCATTTATTTGTCATTATAAATGATCATTTCGGTAGGCGTTCTGGAATTTTATCTTTTAACTTTTTTTAAATTGTATTTATTATTTCTTGTAGCCTACGACAATTCACAGCTGATCGTAAGTAATTTCCCTGTTTGGGATGCTCTCTCTATCTCATATTGAAGTGCCCCCTGCAAGTAAAAGGTCATTACCATGACAACCTTGCTACCAGTCAAAACGGGAGGATGTTTATCATGGCAACAGTGGCTGGCAGCCAGACTAACAGCCCGGCTCTACCCCAGGGGCGAGCCAACGTGTCATCTCCAGGGTTGGATTCTAGCGTGGACACACAGATTGTTATTTCTATTTCATATCCACTGACAGCAGCTCAGCGTAGAAGACATCCAGTCCCAAAGATTGCAGGTAGCAGCGTGTGAGCTGTGCCCTGTCGCTCTCCACACTAAGTATTCAGTGGCCTTTCAGAACCTTGTACATGTGTTTCAGAGACAAGATCCCACACCACCTGTCCGCCTTTCCACCCTCCAGCTCTGCCCAGACACCGTGTTCATCGCAACGCATGGCTGGCCATAGTTTGCAATAGTTTGACATTTCAGGGACACACACATTATTCGGTTCATGCCAAGAGGTAGATGAGAAGATCAACACCACTCCACAGAGATCGACATGGTTTTATTTCAGTTAGACTAATAGCTGGTTTGATTTGCACTGAGAGACGATTTTATGGGAAGTACCCGATGCCAATCTCTATGGGTATGTGATGATATCCAGGGGGGAGGGGGGCTAATTTAATTCCAAAGACCAAGGGAACTTTATCAGGATGCATAGTATCCTGATTCATGAAATAACTGGCCTTTAATAATAAAAACCTGCCTCTATGGGAATTTAACGTAGGGGGGTGTATACTTATGCCCCCTGTGTTTTAACATAGGGGGGTGTATACTTATGCCCCCTGTATTTTAACATAGGGGGTGTATACTTATGCCCCTGTATTTTAACATAGGGGGTGTATACTTATACCCCCTGTATTTTAACATAGGGGTGTATACTTATGCCCCCCTGTATTTTAACATAGGGGTGTATACTTATGCCCCCTGTATTTTAACATAGGGGGTGTATACTTATGCCCCCTGTATTTTAACATAGGGGGTGTATACTTATACCCCCTGTATTTTAACATAGGGGGTGTATACTTATGCCCCCTGTATTTTAACATAGGGGGTGTATACTTATGCCCCCCTGTATTTTAACATAGGGGGTGTATACTTATGCCCCTGTATTTTAACATAGGGGGTGTATACTTATGCCCCCTGTGTTTTAACATAGGGGGTGTATACTTATGCCCCCTGTATTTTAACATAGGGGTGTATACTTATGCCCCCTGTATTTTAACATAGGGGGGTGTATACTTATGCCCCCTGTATTTTAACAGGGGGGGGTGTATACTTATGCCCCCTGTATTTTAACATAGGGGTGTATACTTATGCCCCCTGTATTTTAACATAGGGGGTGTATACTTATGCCCCCATAGGGGGTGTATACTTATACCCCCTGTATTTTAACATAGGGGGTGTATACTTATTCCCCTGTATTTTAACATAGGGGGGTGTATACTTATGCCCCCTGTATTTTAACATAGGGGGTGTATACTTATGCCCCCTGTATTTTAACATAGGGGTGTATACTTATGCCCCCTGTATTTTAACATAGGGGTGTATACTTATGCCCCCTGTATTTTAACATAGGGGTGTATACTTATGCCCCTGTATTTTAACATAGGGGGGTGTATACTTATGCCCCCCTGTATTTTAACATAGGGGGGTGTATACTTATACCCCCTGTATTTTAACATAGGGGGGTGTATACTTATACCCCTGTATTTTAACATAGGGGGTGTATACTTATGCCCCTGTATTTTAACATAGGGGGTGTATACTTATACCCCCTGTATTTTAACATAGGGGGTGTATACTTATACCCCTGTATTTTAACATAGGGGTGTATACTTATACCCCCCTGTATTTTAACATAGGGGTGTATACTTATACCCCCCCTGTATTTTAACATAGGGGGTGTATACTTATACCCCCTGTATTTTAACATAGGGGGTGTATACTTATACCCCCTGTATTTTAACATAGGGGGTGTATACTTATACCCCCTGTATTTTAACATAGGGGGGTGTATACTTACTTACAGCTGTGCTCGCTCTGCGCTGATTACGCACAGCTGATCTGGGGCACGTTCAATCTCGGTGCACCGTTTTGCTTTGCTACGGTTTCCGGGCTGAACGCATACACTGTATATATATTATGATCTATATATATATATTATATATATACAGTCTATGGTTGAACAACACATTTCCTCAAAAACGGTGTGCAACGGCAGAGATTAGGCTTGTGCGTCTCGCCTGTAAAGTGGACGAGAGCAGACGGTATATGGAGCTAGATTAATTATTACAGATAATATAGATAGATAGATAGATAGATAGATAGATAGATAGATAGATAGATAGATAGATAGATAGATAGATAGATAGTTAGTCACTCAGTTTCCAGCCTTAGGCAGTTTAGACTTCTCTTTATTAATCCTTTTGGGATGACTCCTGGAGGAAATTTTAATTTGCAGCAGCAGTTTTCAGCAAGAAGAATACAGTATAGAGAGAAAAGAAGACAGTATAAAGATAATAATAGAATATAGAATATAATAGAAAGCCTTTATTGTCATTATACACAAGTGCAGTACCTGTGCAACGAGACTGATGCAACACCTTTACAGTGTCGACACGAAATATTAAAATATAAAATATTAAAATATAAAGTATAGGTAGTGCAGAGAAAAGTAATAACAAAAGTAATAACAGTAATAATAACAACAATAAAACCTTTGGCTATTAAAACACATTTACCATATATTATCAGTCAAGTGTCATGTGTCCAGGTATTTATGTGAGTCCAGGTATGTGTGTGTATGTACTGTCGTCTTTACCCTAAAGTTAAAGCAATGGCCGTTATACTTTAATGGAGACCAGGAAGTCTGTTAGAAGCACTTCTCCTGTGGTGGCTGAGCATTTGGTTTTCTACTATGGGGTTCTACTATGTACTAAGTGCATTATTTACATTGCAATATAAATGAAAACATTACTTAATTTATTAATATGTTGTGTGTTTGTCATGATGCTGTGTTTGTCATTTTCAAACATAGCAGGTGGTTGGATCCCCGGCCCTGCAGACACATGTGGAGGTGTCCTTGGGCAAGACGCTGAACCCCTTGTTGCCCCCGATGCTGCGCCATCGGAGTGTGTAAATGTGTGTGAGTGTGTAGCTGATGAGCAGCAGCCTCAGCCACAGTGTATGGATGTGTGTGAATGGTGAATGGTTCCTGTACTATGGAAAAGAGCTTTGAGAAGTCATTAAGATTAGAAAAGCGCTATATAAGAACAGTCCTTTACATGATGCATTTCCTGGGTGAGTCTTGTGTTTTCCATGGGACACAAACTCCTCTCCCTGCCTATGAGGGCCTACTACAGAAGCTTTATTCCCCACATCTTCATCCTCGCTGCATGTAGCACAGCGGCACAGCCGGGTGGAGCTCTGCCAATGAAATCCCGCAGTCGGCTCCTCGTGGCACAGCTTCTGACGGCTCTGAGCCCGTCACTGGTGAGCATTTTACAGTCTGCTCGTGTGAATGAAACTCTTCTGGGTTTTGAGTCTTTTCTTCAAACTGATTGAAACATCTCCAATTCTATACTCTTGTAACTTATTAACTGGCTCTTGGCTTTGAAAGTAAGAAGTAAAAAACAGTATGGCTGCTCCGTTAGTTGATTAGTCGACTAATCGGTTGTTTTGGTGTCAGTTGACCAAGGTTCACTGGTTACACTTTACTTGAAGGTATCTACATACACTGTCATGAACATGTCATAAACATTATAAACAAATCACAAATGTTCATTAACGCTACGTTTAGTCTGTGTCATTCGCTCGGATCCAAGACTAGGTGGAGGGACGTCCAGCTGGGAGGAGGCCTCGGGGAAGACCCAGGACTAGGTGGAGGGACGTCCAACTGGGAGGAGGCCTCGGGGAAGACCCAGGACTAGGTGGAGGGACGTCCAACTGGGAGGAGGCCTCGGGGAAGACCCAGGACTAGGTGGAGGGACGTCCAGCTGGGAGGAGGCCTCGGGGAAGACCCAGGACTAGGTGGAGGGACGTCCAGCTGGGAGGAGGCCTCGGGGAAGACCCAGGACTAGGTGGAGGGACGTCCAGCTGGGAGGAGGCCTCGGGGAAGACCCAGGACTAGGTGGAGGGACGTCCAGCTGGGAGGAGGCCTCGGGAAGACCCAGGACTAGGTGGAGGGCGTCCAGCTGGGAGGAGGCCTCGGGGAAGACCCAGGACTAGGTGGAGGGACGTCCAGCTGGGAGGAGGCCTCGGGGAAGACCCAGGACTAGGTGGAGGGACGTCCAGCTGGGAGGAGGCCTCGGGGAAGACCCAGGACTAGGTAGAGGGACGTCCAGCTGGGAGGAGGCCTCGGGAAGACCCAGGACTAGGTAGAGGGACGTCCAGCTGGGAGGAGGCCTCGGGGAAGACCCAAGACTAGGTGGAGGGACGTCCAGCTGGGAGGAGGCCTCGGGGAAGACCCAGGACTAGGTAGAGGGACGTCCAGCTGGGAGGAGGCCTCGGGGAACACCCAGGACTAGGTGAAGGGATGTCCAGCTGGGAGGAAACCTCGGGGAAGACCCAGGACTCAGGATAGATAGATAGATGGATGGATGGATGGATGGATGGATGGATGGATGGCTTTGTTTTCTATTCCTCCTCCTCCTCCGTTTTTTTGGTTCTGGTCTTAGTTTCCTCCCCGGTCTTGTGTTGTAGTTTCTGTCTTGTGTTCCCTTGAGAGTGTCTGTATGTTCTGTTTCCTGTTTTATTTTGATAGTCTGGTTTTCTGTGCTGTCTTGTCTCCAGTTTTACTTCCTGCCTTGTGTTCCCGCCTCTGTGATTGTCGTCCCCGTCCTGATGTATTTAACCTCTGTGTTCCCTTTGTCTCTTGTCAGATCATTTGTTATTTCCCCTGAGTTATTCCCTGTCTCTGGGCTCCTGGTCTTAGTTTTTCCCGTCTTTTCTCTTGGACGGTTGGGGATATTTGGATGTTTGGCCTTGTTTTTTGCATTTTTGGATACCTATGCTTGTTTGGACATTTTTGTTAATAAATCCTCTTATGAACTCTCTCCTGCCTGCCCTATCTCTGCGTTTTGGTCTTCAGTTCCCTACACCGTCACAATAACGGCGTCCAAAGGGACGCCAATAGTCCCACCCAAGCGCGGTTAGATAAGACGCTAAAGGAGACTTTTAGCGTCAATAACAAACAACGAAGGCACCTGACCAAGCGTCCGTATTTTACGAGACAGGAGTGAGAATGTTTTGGCTTCCAGTTTTATGATTTAATTATGATGTTTTGGTGATTATAAGTGGGTTTCCTCATCTCATGAAATCAAATGTAGGTATCTGAATTAAAAATGGAATACATTGGGGGGTTCATTATGTGCATGCACATGTTTAATAATTCAGGTTACTTGTATGTAATCCCCAGGAAGAAACTAAAGCTGCTTCCTGGACGGGTTATATTTGGAGTTTGTTTCGGTCCTGTTGGGAACACAACAGCAGCTTCACTGTTTTATTTCCCTTTGGCATCTCTACTAACACCTTCAGAGGCCAATGCTGCATTGGGACATAGCTTGTAACTCCAAACGCTGCATTCTTGCCTTTATGTTTGTCTTTTACTGTACATAGTTGTAAATTCCATCAGTTTGGGCATTATCTTCGGGCCACCTCTTAACAATTTTACTTTAAATAAGCTCCAGAAACTGTGCCTGGGTGTAATGTAAGAGTCATTTTACTTCCACGTGTGCTTATCTGTCCATGACATATACATATAAAGTCTACAAACATGTTTTTTTGTATTTATGTTGTACATTACGGCTTATAGGGCTGTGGAACTGGAGGAAGCACTTTGGTTAAGGTTGGGAAGAGATTGTAGCTTTGGTTAAATATTAATAAGCACGTCCGGTTTCATGCTTCATGTCACTTTTGCCTTGTTTAGTATTCATCCATCATTTCCTAACTCTTTCCCTAACCACATGCTCTGTGTAGCCTTAACATAACCATATAAAATATATATCATGCTTTAGTTGCTGCGTTCAGATGTTTTGGAAGATGTTGTAGGGAAAGGAAATTAAAAATGTTATCAGGGAGTATTTTGCAGATACATTCAGAATGAACATGTTTTGGACTTAGCAGATACATTGGTGCAAATCAGGCTAAAATATGCCCTTTCAGCCCAGAGAGCGGCAGGGGAGATTAAGTCAGTGAAGGGGGGGGCATTTTACTAGAATAAAGTATACAATACAGGAAATACAGGAAATATTGGATGTGATAGACATTTACATTACATTTGTAATTCAAAAATAAAAATAATTCTGCTAAATAAGACATTACATTCATTATTAATGTGCACGGTCACAGAAGGCTTGTATCATGTGGACGCACCAACAGAATTGTTGTCATTGTTGTCATTACTTCAATATAGAAACCTGTAGGGGGGCTCTGTGGAGAAACCTGTGATAAAAAGCAAAGAAATAGCCGAAACTGCATAGCTCCCCTTAACTCTAACAGCCGCTGAACACGACCGACAGATCGCGGCGCTCTGTAGCCGGCTCCCAGTCACCTTTTCTCGGCTAAATTTAACTGTAAAGACAACAAATAGTTTTTGATACAATATCTTTCAAACCCGTTCATGACAATGCAAAGTAGACGTACGTAAGAGTCATTTCTAGGAGACAGGGTTGGGCTCGGAGCTGTTTGGACAGTAGTGTTCTTCCAGCTTTGTTCATTGGTTTCCCACTACAACATAATAACACAAATAACACAAAAATCAGAAATAACAGAAACACAGCGCCCTGGTAATGCAGACAGACAGCAAGGCTCAACATGAAAAGGTCGTGACCTTTGAAGAGCAGGAAGAAACACAAGCTAGATCTGTTACATGAGTGAAGATGTATTTCTATAGCAATAACCTTTCAGAGCAGAAATGTCCTCACAATTAAAAAATAAACCACAGCACAAAACAGGCAGGATAGCTAAAGGCTCAGACAAATGAGAGAAATGAAGCCGTTATTAATAAAAAAAGATTGTTTCCCCTGTCCACACACTCTCAAGAGAATAAATTGCTAGTACAAGGATGTCAGAAACAGGACCAGAAGAAGAACTTTAACTGCTGCAGAGCCCTCAGCTTTCATTACAGCTCCACCAGATGTGTTTGTGTTTAAAATGGATTCAGCGCTCATTATTCTGAAAGACAAAAGGGAGAAAAAGAAAGATTCTTCTTTTGTTGTGGAACGTATTATGTTTTTATTATGGAGATATTCCTGCAGGGCGGTAAATAAGCGAGACTGAGCTGACTTAATCTGAGGTAGAAACATGGCAATTAGCAGTAGGATCTCCACCCAGCGAGGCTCTGCCCTGCATCTTCTCTTTGAACCGGCTGATAAGACGAGTTTTTCTGGATGCCTTCATTGCTGTGTAAATACACAATTAAGATCTGGAATGCAAGATGAGAGAAATGTGCGTGCACGGTTGTGTTATTCATTCCCTCCGGGTTTCACTCTCCACATCGTTTACTCTTTTATTAGTATTTCTGGCTACACAACACACACACACACACACACACAGACAGACACAGACACACACACACACACACACATATACACACACACAATCTGAAAATGTAACTGGAAAAGACAGTACTGTAAAACATCAAATGCAGTGTTACTTAACTTGCTTGTAAAAAGCAAAACAAATGGCTGATGTTCTTTTGGGGGTATATACTGTATGTAGGGATAGATAGAAACATAGAGAGAGAGTAAGAGAGAGAGAGAGAGAGAGAGAGAGAGAGAGAGAGAGAGATAGATAGATAGATAGATGGATGGATAGTCTTGGCCCGGTTGTATGAAATTGTGATAGTTGTCATCAGCATCCAGCACCATCACCTTCTAAAAATACACTTTGGAAGGAGATTTTCACTGATTACTGTACAGTGTAGAATCTTTAGGGATTTAGGGAACAGCCATCTTGAAACTGAACATACTCAGTCCTCATTTGCTTCACTGTCTGCATTTCTTTCTAAAGGCACATGGTATAGTGTACCTGCTGCCTTTTCAGCATGCGTGCAATAGTCAGCAAATTTATGGATTCCACATTGTTAAACATGCCTTCATTGTCCAAGATACGGGTCTGTCAGAATTTTGCCTGTGTCTCCCCTATTTGGCCCAAAGAAGACACTTAGGTATGCAGTCAGGATAATGTTTAATGCATGCTGAAGACTTACCGGTTCTCATTGTGGAAAGTTGTGATTATTGAGGCCACGGTTGGTCTTCTGAGGTTTGGTTGACTCATTGTCTTCAGTCATTGTCATTTCATGATTTATGACACAATCTACAACTATTGCTCGGATTTCATTGGATAGTGTTTGCTGTTGTTGTTGCCATCTTGGTCCGTGGCCTTGTCCTCCAGCACGTTCCCCAACCCCTCTCAAACGAGGCCCAGGACCACCTCTCAGAAGGGGTCCTGCCATTCCTTTTCTTCCACGTCTTCCTCCCACCACTGCTTGAGCTCTTTTTTGACCTGGATCACCTGCCGGCTCCATGTACCGCAAATTCAAAATGTACAGTAAATCACTGTAAATGAAATGTTAATACCCATAATGCAATGTTTATTATAGTAATTAACCAGAAAAGAAAATTATGGTATTTTACTGGGTATTTTGTGGTAACTGTAGAAATTACAGCAGTCTAACAACGCACTGTAACAAATTTAATGTAAAATTTACAGTAACTTACTGGCAACGATTGTCCAGCAAGTTACTGTGAATTCTTTTTACAGTAAAGGTACCGTACTTCCATATACAGTATTTTATGTATTCATTGTAAAATACAAAACAATTAAACACAACATAAGATAAAAAAGTAAAAATACAGTAGTTTACTGTACTATTTACAGTACTAGTTTTTAACAGTAATGCTTTGACTACTGTGATTTCAACTGTAATACTTAAATGTGAATACTAGGGGCAAGATGAAATAAAATCACAGCAAACCCAATTAATTCACTTCTCTATTCCCTTGTCATAGCGGACGGGGAAACCACAGAGGGTGTTAGAAAATGCAGAGGAAGCAGACGAGAGAGAGAGAGAGAGAGAGAGAGAGAGAGAGAGAGAGAGAGAGAGAGAGAGAGAGAGAGAGAGAGAGAGAGAGAGAGAGGGAGGGAGAGAGAGAGAGAGAGAGAGAGAGACTAGGAGTTAGGGCTGCACAATATATTGTTTTCTTATCGTCCTGGCAATATCAACTGGTGCAATATCCACATTGCAAAAGACTCAGAGATTTTTTTGTTTGTAAAGAAAATATCAGCAAAAAAAAACAGCTTAAAATGTGACAGTTTGTGTGTTGCCTTTTATTTTCAATTCATTGTTGAATTTGCTCAATAAAATAATGGTAATTATATCCTTTCATTCAACAAACAATACATGCATTCATCGCAAGTAGTATCGTTATTGTGTTATTCTATAACGTTAGCGCCAAATTGCATACTTTCCTCATATCATGCAGCACCACTGGGGAGAGAGAGAGAGAGAGAGAGAGAGAGATTGTGAGTGAGTTGAAGTGAGTCCACTTCTCCCTTGTTGTTGTTTTTGTCCTCTTCCAAGTCTGTAGTTTTAATGTCTTTCTGACAGCGAGTGGAGCCATTTACGTCAAACTCTGCCGCCGTCCTCATGAAACCTGCAGGAGCAGAGGAGTCCGCCTGCTGGTGTGGATCAGATGGGGGATGCATGTTGAGAATGTTGTAAGATGCTAAAATGAGGACAGAGAGTGAGAGTTGACTGTTGGGGAGCCAACTGGGATCGTTTGGGGACAAACAGCTCTATATGAGAGGCCTTTTTAAAGGAATACTCCACCAAAACACATGTTTTGAGCATCAGATTCCCCTGTAGGCTTGAAAAGGTGTCTCTAAAGGTAAAGCATATACAGTATAGTAAGCATGTATAGTCCCATCCAATTAGATAGAATTCGGTGTTGACAATGAAACTAATTATTATCATATTATTTTAGTGAGAACTCATAAATAACTACAAATAACTAATCTTAAGGAAATCTGGTTGTTTTGTAACGCGTTTCTGGATTAAAAAAATATATATATATATATATCGGCCGATATATTGGCAAATACGGATTTTTAAATAACCAAATATTCGTATTGGTATCGGCCTTAAACATCCTTTATCGGTCGGGTTCTAATAAATTTCTGTTGCACAGAGAGGAAAGAGGAACAAGTCATTCTGGACATATTTTAGGGATGAAGGAGTTGGGGGTCTTGAGCTGGTAGCCAGGAAAGACCTTGTTGCTATGGCAACTAACGGACCATGTGTGGGAGGGTTAGGGTCCTGTGTGTAGTACTACATCAAGATGCTGAAGTGGGCCATATGTCACATGTCACATGGGCCTCTCTCTCTCCCCTTTGATATCTTCAGCTGTCCTGTCCTGTCAAAATAAAGGCTGAAAATGCCCAAAAACACAGATTTCTGCTCATGTTTACAACTTTGTGCACATTCAAAATATAACTCCCCCTATCTTAGTTGTCTGAGATTTGGAGAGTTGTAATATAGTCTGCTGTGCATGTTATTAATCCGCTGATATGGTGGATCTCACTCAGACCGTCTGACGGACACAGAGGCCCATTTGGGTCTCTGGTCTCTGACAGGGTTTAGAGGAGGCTGTACGCTGCTCTTCATCGGAGGACTACGCAGGGATACCATGCTGCTCACCTCTGATTTTACAAAGAGAGTGGACACAAAGCGACGGCCGGGTCTGTGATACTCAGAGCTCATACCTGAAGCCGGTGAAATGCTCCTGGGATGGCTCGTGAAGAAATGTTCTCAATATGCGACATTTTGAATATTCCACAGACAGGGAGCGCTCTTGAACCCCTCACAGTCTCTGAAAGTGGCTCACCAGGTAGATCTAGAGATAAACTCATCTTTGAGAGATCTGACCGCCCGGGTTGACACCAGCAGGAGAAATCAGGGCCACAGGCTGATAGCATCCTGGTCTTCCATAACCCCTCAGCAGGGCCACAGGCTGATAGCATCCTGGTCTTCCATAACCCCTCAGCAGGGCCACAGGCTGATAGCATCCTGGTCTTCCATAACCCCTCAGCAGGGCCACAGGCTGATAGCATCCTGGTCTTCCATAACCCCTCAGCAGGGCCACAGGCTGATAGCATCCTGGTCTTCCATAACCCCTCAGCAGGGCCACAGGCTGATAGCATCCTGGTCTTCCATAACACCTCACCAGGGCCACAGGCTGATAGCATCCTGGTTTTCCATAACCCCTCAGCAGGGCCACAGGCTGATAGTATCCTGGTCTTCCATAACACCTCAGCAGGGCCACAGGCTGATAGCATCCTGGTCTTCCATAACATCTCAGCAGGGCCACAGGCTGATAGCATCCTTGTCTTCCATAACACCTCAGCAGGGCCACAGGCTGATAGCATCCTGGTCTTCCATAACCCCTCAGCAGGGCCACAGGCAGATAGTATCCTTGTCTTCCATAACATCTCAGCAGGGCCACAGGCTGATAGCATCCTTGTCTTCCATAACACCTCAGCAGGGCCACAGGCTGATAGCATCCTGGTCTTCCATAACACCTCAGCAGGGCCACAGGCTGATAGCATCCTGGTCTTCCATAACACCTCAGCAGGGCCACAGGCTGATAGCATCCACACCACGCCGCGTTGAGGCAGTAACTCATGCAAAAGGGGCCCAAACCAAGTACTGAGTACATATGCATGATTATACTTTTCAGAGGGCTGACATTTCTGTATTTAAAATCCTTTTTTATTGATTTCATGTAATATGCTAATTTACTGAGATTTTGAATTTGGGGTTTTCATAAGCTGTACGCCATAATCATCAAAATTATATCAAATAAAGGCTTGAAATATCTCACTTTGCATGTAATGAGTCTATATAATATATTGGTTTCACCTTTTAAGTTGAATTACTGAAATGAATTAACTTTTGCACCATATGCTAATTTTTTGAGTTTCACCTGTATATTATATATTTACACTGTATATGGGATGAGTTATAGAGGCGGGGGAAATAAATGAATGACATGCAAAAGTGAATATGGTTGGGGGGGGTTATGACCAGCTCTGGAGAAAGTGAAGGGCGAGGTGTCTCCCAGGACACGTCTGCAGTAAACTAAATTCCAGGGGTGTGAAAGGCAGTGTGAAAGTTGCAGGACAAGGCAGCATCACAGACGGCCTTGATTACTTGATCACACACACACACACACACACACACACAGCAGTCTGGGATCTCCAGCTTGCTGTTCCTCTCTGCACACCAACAGCAGACCTAATTGTAAAGTGGGACATTAAATAGGGCACACTGGGAAAAACTGTAGGTCTAAAAAGAGAATAGGAGGAGAGCAGTGATGCAGTAAAGTCCTGCAGTGTCAAACAATACATATACACACACAGACACACACACACACACACACACACAGACACACACACACAGAGCTACCCAAACCAACCTTAATATTCAATTTTATGAAAAAAATAACAATATCCACGAATAGTGTGATACATTTGGAACACACATTGGTAATCAATGAATTGGTACCAAAAAGGTTGGGAACCACCGGTATAGGCCCATGACATCATCATCGCTGACATCATTGCAGTTACAGATTTAATATCCTCCACTCCTTATATATTGTCTGCAACACATCTGGTCTGATTCATCAAAACAAACTTTTCCTCTGAATTATCAGTAATTAAGCTTAGAAAATGGCATGACATTGTTATGTTACTGTAATTATGTTAAATCAAATCACCACAGAGAACCTGGGGCCAGGTGCGATCCAGTGATCCTGTACACAATGCCCACAGAGCGAGACATACAGGCGTTGGTAGACGCCTAACAGCTGATATTTTCCGCTGGGAACATAAAGTATATCCAACATTTGAATAAACTAATGTATGTTTAAGGCTTAAATTCAGCAGAGGGGAAAAGTATTGCATGGTTCCTTTTCTTGTTCAAAAATCATCTCCAGCTCTAGATATTTAAAGGTGCTCTAAATAATGTCACACGTTTTTTAGGCTTTTTTTGTCATCTCCTCTCTATCTGCTAGCTGCCTGTCCCCTGAACACACTGTAAAAACATCTCACTATCTGCTAGCTGCCTGTCCCCTGAACACACTGTAAAAAACATCTCCTCACTATCTGCTAGCTGCCTGTCCCTGAACACACTGTAAAAAACATCTCCTCACTATCTGCTAGCTGCCTGTCCCCTGAACACACTGTAAAAACATCTCCTCACTATCTGCTAGCTGCCTGTCCCTGAACACACTGTAAAAAACATCTCACTATCTGCTAGCTGCCTGTCCCCTGAACACACTGTAAAAAACATCTCCTCACTATCTGCTAGCTGCCTGTCCCCTGAACACACTGTAAAAAACATCTCACTATCTGCTAGCTGCCTGTCCCCTGAACACACTGTAAAAACATCTCCTCCCTATCTGCTAGCTGCCTGTCCCCTGAACACACTGTAAAAACATCTCCTCACTATCTGCTAGCTGCCTGTCCCCTGAACACACTGTAAAAACATCTCACTATCTGCTGGCTGCCTGTCCCCTGAACACACTGTAAAAAACATCTCACTATCTGCTGGCTGCCTGTCCCCTGAACACACTGTAAAAAACATCTCCTCACTATCTGCTAGCTGCCTGTCCCCTGAACACACTGTAAAAAACATCTCCTCACTATCTGCTAGCTGCCTGTCCCTGAACACACTGTAAAAAACATCTCACTATCTGCTAGCTGCCTGTCCCCTGAACACACTGTAAAAACATCTCCTCACTATCTGCTAGCTGCCTGTCCCTGAACACACTGTAAAAAACATCTCACTATCTGCTAGCTGCCTGTCCCCTGAACACACTGTAAAAACATCTCCTCCCTATCTGCTAGCTGCCTGTCCCCTGAACACACTGTAAAAAACATCTCCTCACTATCTGCTAGCTGCCTGTCCCCTGAACACACTGTAAAAACATCTCACTATCTGCTGGCTGCCTGTCCCCTGAACACACTGTAAAAACATCTCACTATCTGCTGGCTGCCTGTCCCCTGAACACACTGTAAAAAACATCTCACTATCTGCTGTCTGCCTGTCCCCTGAACACACTGTAAAAAACATCTCCTCACTATCTGCTAGCTGCCTGTCCCCTGAACACACTGTAAAAAACATCTCCTCACTATCTGCTAGCTGCCTGTCCCCTGAACACACTGTAAAAAACATCTCACTATCTGCTAGCTGCCTGTCCCCTGAACACACTGTAAAAAACATCTCCTCACTATCTGCTAGCTGCCTGTCCCCTGAACACACTGTAAAAAAACATCTCACTATCTGCTAGCTGCCTGTCCCCTGAACACACTGTAAAACATCTCCTCCCTATCTGCTAGCTGCCTGTCCCCTGAACACACTGTAAAAAAACATCTCCTCACTATCTGCTAGCTGCCTGTCCCCTGAACACACTGTAAAAACATCTCACTATCTGCTGGCTGCCTGTCCCCTGAACACACTGTAAAAACATCTCACTATCTGCTGGCTGCCTGTCCCCTGAACACACTGTAAAAAACATCTCACTATCTGCTGGCTGCCTGTCCCCTGAACACACTGTAAAAAACATCTCCTCACTATCTGCTAGCTGCCTGTCCCTGAACACACTGTAAAAACATCTCACTATCTGCTAGCTGCCTGTCCCCTGAACACACTGTAAAAACATCTCACTATCTGCTAGCTGCCTGTCCCCTGAACACACTGTAAAAACATCTCACTATCTGCTAGCTGCCTGTCCCCAACAAGAAGTGACGTCACCTAACATCACTTAGAGCACCTTTAACGTATTTTTGTGAGAATCTGCTCTCAGTTCAGTTCTTTTAAATGAAGGAAGAAGACTTTTCTTTTCAATGATACCTTTTATTTAAATAACTGTTTTATTTAACTTAAAAGGATCTTGGTCCATCTCTGTAGGGATGCTTCCCATAATGTCGTCAGACGCAATAATCTGAGACTGTCAGCGGCAAAAACAGAACTTTCAGTGGACGGAAATTGAAGATGCGCATTTGCTCATTAATATTATATTGTAATTTGTTTCGGGTCTTGCTTAACACTGGACTAATTCATGAATTAGCTGATTAAGGAACTAAGTAAATAAGAAAATAGGGTCCAGGTTGATATAAAGTTACCCTTTAATACAAACAGATAAACATGTAGGACTGAAAATAGAAAATAGGCACGCTGCCATTTGAGAAAGATATCTCTTAGCAGAAAGAGATGAATGTAGAATATTACTAAGCATAAGATTGACCCTGAGGAACACCATATTCCAGATGAGCCTCAGTAGCTACAACGCTTCAAAAATAAGAGTGAAATCAATCCTGAGCTGCAGTGTTTGTTGGTCTATTATCTCTTAGGATGCTACCTCACAGTAAGCTGTGTCCAAGGCTTTGCCGCCCCCCCCCCACTTCGTTGGTGCCGAATAGGAGGTCACAGCTGGTCCTCGGGAAGATCAAAGTGGGACGACTGATAACCTCATCCCTGCTGATTTATCTGAAAGGAGTCCAGCCTGCTTCAGGAGAGATAGGAATCATTGACTTCCTGACGAGCAGTCAGAAGGGTTCTTGGGGGATTTTTTTTGTCTGACTCGATGAGACCACCGCCTTCTCTCCCAGCATGCTGTTTGATTATCAATAAGTCAATTCAGTTCAATCTGATGAGGAAAAAAAAAGGCCCAAAAAGTTGTTTGTTCAAGCAGTAGTTACAACTCAGTTCCGTTTATAGTAGTCTCGCATTGCCAGACCTTCCTCCACAGTGCCGCGGAGGAGGGTCCGGCTGGTTCACACAGCAAATTAGTCTCAGGAAGGAAGTTGTTTTGGTGTTTTGGTGTATGATCATAAGTTGTTTTAGTCGTCAACAGAAAACTCAGATTGGACAGATAGTCTAGCTAGCTGTCTGGATTTACCCTGCAGAGATCTGAGGACCAGGTAACCATAGTCCTCAGATTGGACAGATAGTCTAGCTAGCTGTCTGGATTTACCCTGCAGAGATCTGAGGACCAGGTAACCATAGTCCTCAGATTGGACAGATAGTCTAGCTAGCTGTCTGGATTTACCCTGCAGAGATCTGAGGACCAGGTAACCATAGTCCTCAGATTGGACAGATAGTCTAGCTAGCTGTCTGGATTTACCCTGCAGAGATCTGAGGACCAGGTAACCATAGTCCTCAGATTGGACAGATAGTCTATCTAGCTGTCTGGATTTACCCTGCAGAGATCTGAGGACCAGGTAACCATAGTCCTCAGAAATTTCCCTGGAATTTCCAGCGAGCATGAGGAGGCAACTCTGAAAGTCTGGGCTGTCTGGATATAGACTGCAGAGATCTGAGGACCGAATATGGCTCTTTGGGGTAATGGAGGAAGCGAGAGAGGGGGGGGAGAGAGAGAGAGAGAGAGAGAGAGAGAGTAGGAGTGCAGGACGTTGCAGGGCATAGCAGGGCATTGAAGTGGACCAAAGCAGCAGCTGCAACCACAATCAAGGTGCCACCACAATCCAAGGAAATCTGCGTGGGCAAAAAGGCTCCAGGGCTCCGGGGAAGAAGCTCTGATCCAGATCCAGTCCCTTTGTTCCTTTAGCTGAAATAACTGCTTAAGTATTTCTTCTGACATGTTTACATAACCCAAGGTTTCACGCTGATGCATTATGGGGTAATTTATTTGTCGAACGCACCTCTACCAGCAGCCTACTCTTCCCACCACACATCTCAGATGCTACTGTCCACCTCTCTCTCTCTCTCTCTCTCTCTCTCCATCTCTGAAAGAACATTAATCATAGCAGACTCCCACACGTTTTCACCTCTACCTCCTCCCCGCCCTTTTTTCTCCTACTCCTCTGGTTCTCTTCCTCTGGCGCTGGAGGCAAGTGGGTCACCTGCAACTGGAGGATTGTTTTCACTCCGGTGGAGAGAGAGAAAGAGACATAGAGAGAGAGAGAGAGAAGGAGAAAGAGAGAGAGAGAACGAGAGAGAGAAAGAGAGAAAGAGAAGGAGAAAGAGAGAGATAGAAGGAGAAAGAGAGAGAGAGAAGGAGAAAGGGGAGAGAGAGAGAAGGAGAAGAGAGAGAGAAGGAGAAGAGAGAAAGAGAAAGAGAGAAGAAGGAGAGAGAGAGAAGGAGAAAGAGAGAAGGAGAGAGAGAGAGAAGAGAGGGAGAGAGAGAGAGAAAGGAGAAAGAGAGAAAGAGAGAAGGAGAAAGAGAGGAGAGAGAGAGAAGGAGAAAGAGAGAGAGAGAAGGAGAAAGAGAGAGAGAAGAGAAGAGAGAAGGAGGAGAAAAGGAGAGAGAGAAGAGAGAAAGAAAGGGGGGAGAGAGAGAAAGGAGAAAGGAGAAGAGAGAGAGAGAAGGAGAAAGGAGAGAGAGAAGGAGAAAGGGAGAGAGAGAGAAGGAGAAAGGGAGAGAGAGAGAAGAGAGAGAAGGAGAAGGAGAGAAGGAAGGAGAAAGGGAGAAGAAGGAGAGAGAGAGAAGGAGAAAGGGAGAGAGAAGAAGAGAGAGAGAGAAGGAGAGAGAGAGAGAGAAGGAGAAAGGGAGAGAGAGAAGGACAGAGAGAAGGAGAAGAAAGGGAGAGAGAGAGAGAGAGAGAGAGAGAGAGAGAGAGAGAAGAGAAAGAGAGAGAGATGAAGGAAGAGAGAGAGAAGGAGAAAGAGAGAGAGAGAGAAGGAGAAAGGGAGAGAGAGAGAGAGAGAGAGAGATGAAGGCTGCAGGGAAGGAAATGAGTCGGCTTGCTTCACTTCACCCAGTCTTGGGTTTTTTCCTCCACAAACCATTAGTTCATGTCAGTGCCAAGTGTAACATTTGGCATTTTAGGCATTATTTCTATTGTTATATTTAAGTTATTTAAGTATTCATTTATTCAGTTTTTATATTTTATGCTGTATTTTAATGCTACAAACCGGATAGCTTCAACTTTCGTTGTGTAAAATGTGCAATGACAAAGATCCATCCATCCATCATCTATCTATCTATCCATCCATCTATCCATCCATCCATCTACCTGGAAAAGGGTGATTCAACCGCATCAGAAACAAAAAGATAAAAGTCTAATAAATCTAATCTTTGTATATTTTCAGAGTAAAAAAAGGACAGAACTGACTGTTCTCCATCAGCAAGAGAGGAAAGTGATTGTTCAGTAATGATAAATCAACGTGAAGACGGAGAGATGTTAATTCCTCTTTGATTAATGACCACGGGGCTTTTATAGAGAACATAATAAGACATTACATAAAATATTTGATCATAAAAGCAGAAAAGGGGGAATGTGTTAATATTTATGAGGTTGAAGACCATCAATTTCAATCCAATAAACACCAAACCAAGCTGCAGCTGCAATAACTCTCCAAAAAACAGAGAAAACGTGGCAAACTCATAAGCCGTAGTTCATCCAAGGTATGAACCCCCCCCCTTCCCCCTCCTCCTCCCATTCATGATCATCTGAGAAGATACTGAGATACAATCTGCAACATGAAGGTTGGGCTCCACTCTGGTGTGTGTGGATCTGGTATTAAATGAGAAGCCTGTGCCATCTAATGGCTTCATATGCACATTACATTACACATGAAGAAAACATCCTGGGATGCAGGTGTCAAACTCAAGGCCCGGGGGCCAAATCCGGCCCCTTGGCACATTCTGATCCGGCCTGCATTTCAATTTTCAAATTATATTCACTTTAGGTTTGCAGAAAATTTTGGCCCGACTACTTGTGCACCACACAAAAATATGTTATATTATATTGTAATTATGCGACACTGCCGTGCATTCCCAGCAGAAGCAGGGAGTTTTTTAATATTCAAGCTGTGAAACAGGTTGTTGTGAGTCGGCGGTCTGTTTTTTGGATAAGAAACCTTTATGCGGACCTTTTTAGGGTTTTATGTTGACCAAAGCGTATGGGAGGAAGCTACATGAGACAGTAACAATAGTTAATTCACTTTTTTTGTTAAATAAAAGCATGTCAATACACATACACATAGTCTATACACATATATACATATAAATACAAATGCACACATGTACATGTATACACATATATACAAAATATATCTAAAGTATATATAAAGTATATTTATATAGTATATGTAAAGTATAAATTATTATTTTTAAAGTCTGAAATAGTCTGAAATTGCTCTTAAGGACTTTCATTGCACATACTATAATGGTAAACTATATAATAATAATGTTTTTGACTCATCTGCACTGTCAGGATCATGCCAACAAAAAGAAGGTAAATGAAAATATTGTTTAAGTTTTCAAACGTGGTCTGTAGTCGGCGGTCACGTGAAACGTAAAGATCGCTTTGAGGAAACTGCTCCAGTGGAAAGGAAAGAAAAACGGAGCATTCATGGGCTTCCAAAGGCTGGAAACGAGACACATCTATCTATCTATCTATCTATCTATCCATCCATCAACATATCTATCTAGAAACGAGACACAGCATTTAGACAGCATCCAGTGCGCTTCACCACCAGATTCATGGATGCTGGATTCCCTTTTTCTACTCTAGTATTCAACGCACAATATGGTGAAAATACAGAAGCAAAGAGCAGCATTTTTAAACCCCAACAGTGTGTTGATACTTCAAAGAAGGCTGGCCTTGTGTTCTCAGGAGCAGTCTCTGGAGAGATGGCTCTCTGTGTGTGTGGTGCAAAATGTGGGTCTGAAACACTCCTTTTAGTTTACTTCTTCTATGACTGTGAGGGAGACACACACACACACACACACACACACACACACACACACACACACACATACACCTTAACAAGTATTTCTTTCTACCAGTAAATTCTTATTCAAAGCTTTTCTTTTTCCTTTCAACTAGGACCCTATTTGTTCATGCTTTGGTGTCTAAGTGACTTTGAAATTGGTCCAGTATTGAGCGAGAAGGCTTTAACTGGCAGATGTGAACCGGGCTGCAATGTAACCTTACAGGACTAGATAGTAGTAAGATAATGGTTATTTAACCAGAAACCACCCGGAAATCCCCATCACCAAACCCACCAGACTCCATGTAAATAATCACTACTTTTAGCGTGTATAGAGCAGCATATCTCCACCAGACTCCATATAAATAATCACTACTTTTAGCATGTATAGAGCAGCATATCTCCACCAGACTCCATGTAAATAATCACTACTTTTAGCGTGTATAGAGCAGCATATCTCCACCAGACTCCATGTAAATAATCACTACTTTTAGCGTGTATAGAGCAGCATATCTCCACCAGACTCCATGTAAATAATCACTACTTTTAGTGTGAATAGAGCAGCATATCTCCACCAGACTCCATGTAAATAATCACTACTTTTAGCGTGTATAGAGCAGCATATCTCCACCAGACTCCATGTAATTAATCACTACTTTTAGACTCCATGTAATTAATCACTACTTTTGTGTATAGAGCAGCATATCTCCACCAGACTCCATGTAAATAATCACTACTTTTAGCGTGTATAGAGCAGCATATCTCCACCAGACTCCATGTAAATAATCACTACTTTTAGCGTGTGTAGAGCAGCACATCTCCACATGTAAATGGGTGAATTAAAAGTTTTTTTTCAACCAAACCAGACCAGAGTGGTGATTGTTGGAACAGTGGAAAGACGAACCAAGACGGCTTTTGGTAGTTTTATTTTGTTTCTGTTGACTTTGAATGAATTGTGTTTTAGGATGATGAAATTACTGTTTATTAACATGGAGTCTGGTGGGTTTGGTGATGGTGGATCTTACTCTTTAACAAAAAGGTCCATCTCTGTAGGGACCCTTCCCACAATGTTGTCAGACACTTAGAATGATAATCTGAAGGGTGGTGATGGCGCAGTGGATATGACACATGCCTTTGGTGTGGGAGACCAGGATTTGATTACCCCTACGATATATCAACCAATGTGTCCCTGAGCAAGACACTTAACCCCTAGTGGCTCCAGAGGTGTGCGACCTCTGACATACAGTATATAGCAATTGGATAAAAGCGTCAGCTAAATGACATGTAATGTTATGCAATCTGAGCCTGACAGCTGCAAAAACAGAAGTTGAAGGTGCACAATTGCCCGTTAATCTTACACTGCAGCTTGTTTTGTCTCACTTAAAGCTGCTGTAGGTGGGATCCAATCATCAGCGTACCCCCGCAGACCCCTCTGCGTCTACACCGTAGCCTCGGGTGCACCTCTCGAAAAATGTAACTACACGTCGCAACGACGCACATCGCTCGGCCGTGGCCCCGACTCATTTCCTGGTTCTCATTCTCCATCGACAGCATGAAATCAAGGAGAGGGTTAACTTCTCCTGCTGCAGGTTTCCCCCCGTGGTCAGAAAGAACAGGGGAGACACTTTGTTTCTCTCACTAGGACTAGAGTCGACACACACACACACACACACACACACACACACACACACACACACACACACACACACACACACACACACACACACACACACACACACACACACACACACACACACACACACACACACACACACACACACACACACACACACTGCATGCTTCCCTGTGAGAAAATTTAGTGTATTTTACCATTTAAATGCATCAATATGGTGCACTTTGAAAATAAATTCAGACAACCAGTGAGGGGGGGGGGGGAAGAGTTTTGGAGACATGCATCTTTGTAATTATGACATATATTAAAAATAAAAGTATAGCAAAAAAAAAATAGTCCCCAAAATTATGCATATGCCTATTTTTGAAAAGTAAGTAATGCAGTACAGTGCATGATAAATACACAAAATGCAAGCTGCAGTGTCAATATTACTTTGTTTTACAAAATGAAAGTGTTTTAAGGCAGACTTTTCTTTAAAGTACAATTGGTTAATCTGTTTTATAATTATTTATAACTTGCAGAAACACATCAAATAGTCAAGAGAAAAAGAAAAGTTCAATAAGCTTTATTAAATTGATCTGACAAAGGTCACCTCGGACACAGTATTGCACCAAGTTCAGCCTGATGTCACCAAAAGGCCAACAGCGTCACTATCTCTTAAAAATAGAGGCAGTAGAGAAAATATGCCATCTGAACATTTTTCAGTAGTTAACCTTTTTCATAAATAGATTCAGTTCATTGTCCAACAATCACACCTCTATGTACAGATCATATGGACGTCAAACTCATCAGCAGCCGCGGATCTCGACAACATGGGATCAACTAACGAGCCAGAAAGCCTCTTTCCCCGTTTATTAAGTTTTTATCTGGTCTGAACATCGTTACAGTTCATGTTTTCCATTTCTTTATGGCTTGTTAATTGACCTCCTTTTGTGAAGCCCCCGTCTTTTATCTATCACATTTTTTAGACAATTGAGAAGAATCAAACTGAGAGGACAGAAAGTCATATATCTATATATATACACACACACACATACATACAGTCATACATACTATAAAAACTTAAATAAACTTAAATACACACAGTATGTACTTTCATATCATCTGATTTTCTTTTGCAGTACATTTTGGCACACCATGACACCAAAGTAAAATATATATATATACATATATGTATATATATATATATATACGGAAACCGTCGTCTCCCGCTGTTTTTAACGGGCATGAGAGCATTTATTCAAACAGCCAAGGGACGGACACAGACGCCTTTGGCTTTGCAGTTAAGCAGGAAGAGGGTGGATGGGGGTGTAGTGCTTCTGAGCTTATATAAAGATGATTATTAACACATTTTGGAGCTTCAGTGCATAGTTTTTAACTCAGCATCACGATTATGTGTAAGGTATGAAAGCAGGCAGCAGCTGGTGCAGACAGACGGTTTACTGACAGACGCTCCCAGCTCCCAGGTCTCTAAAATGTCCAAAAATGGTTAAAAGATGATGATCAGCGTTCCCCAAAAAGCTCAAGATGTCCTCAAATGTCTTGTTTTGTCCCCAACTCAAAGATATTGTGTTGACTGTCACAGAGGAGAGAAGAAACTCGAAGATATTCACATTTAACAAGCTGACACCAGAGAGGATTTTTCATAAAAAAGGACTCAAACCGAATAATGGATTATCAAAATAGTTGGTAATAATAATTAATATAATAATTAAGTACGCCCCCCCGCCCCCCAAAACAGCAGCGAGGGAGGAGAGAAGCATGCTCTAAGGCTTTTACAGGAAACAATCAGTAATTTAAGACCCACTCACTGTGCTCAGTCTTGAAATCAACATGAATAAAAAGGAGATTGAAAATGGATCTGAAATCTTTTGACGTGCTGTTCAGCGCCGTGCTGCTGCTGACTGTTATTATATAATATTATATTATATTATTATTTACATTCCTAGGAAGGAAAGGTGTGACCTGACAGGAGTGTGGAGAGCCTCTCCAACTGCTGTATGTGGGCCACTTTTAATCTTTTACTTTTAAATGCACAGAGAAAATAAAAATGCTTTTTTGAACCACACTTAATTCAGCTTTCACTTTCAACCTGAAACCACTTTCCCAGTGTGAGCTGGCTACAGGGCGCCAGTGAGGCACATGAGGACGAGCACGTGCATTGTGAGCAGGTAGGCCAGGAAGAAATATCGAGAGCGTGCGCGGCTCGTCAACAGCCTGGAGAAGTAGAGGCTCCGCCCTCGGAGCCAGCGTCGGCACGCCACCGCACCGCCTTTCACCTGGAGGCACAAACACGTCAGTCATATGACGACACTGTTGTACTTGTACAGTGTGAATCTATTAGTGTGTATATGTTGTTTGTTTTGTATGTGTAAGTGCATTGTGGCATGGCCCATGTCAAAGTCTCCTTTTTGGCAAGACACTGAACCCCGAGTTGCCCCCGATGCGGAGTGTGAATGTGTGTGAGTGTTTATCTGATGAGCAGGTGGCACCTTGTACGGCAGCCTCGGCCACAGTGTATGACTGTGTGTGAATGGTGAATGGTTCCTGTATGATGTAAAAGCACGTAGTAGCGGTTAAGACTAGAAAAGCGCTTTATAAACTGCACATTTACATTGTGAGCAATGATGATCCAAAGCAAAATCTCTCGTATATGTCCTCATCCCTGGCAAATAAAGCTGATTCTGACACTTTAAGGTTTTATTTGAATGTCTAAAACTAGGAACAATGGTTTATCTATTAACAGGCCTCTCTGGTAGCCTAGAAAAATGTTGACTTGCGAGCTGGAAAAAACAAATTCTGGTCAAGCCAATCAGATCGTGCCAATCATATCATGTGGGGGCGGGCTTAACATAAGGACAGCAGAGTTGTCATGGTTACATGTGAATTCCCTGCTACTTGAAAACAAAGAAGATGGCTGCTGCTGCTGGATAACAGCGGCCTCTGGCTGCTTCGGCCGCTGGTTGTCATGCTATCCTAATGCGTGCAAAGGGAATTTGAAAGACAGCCGTTTATCCCGCCCCTCGGATTGAGCCCTGCCAATGGGGAGTCCCCAGACCCAACATCTAGATGTGGGTCTGGCTTGTCATGCTACCTCTCTGGATGACTGAAGGCCAACTTCATTTGTTGTCTTCTGCGTACCTTTCGTGCTATTAGAGGCTGGTTCGGGTTGAGACTGAGAGTCTCCCACTCGTCTTCTGCTTCCATCTCGATACTGAAGTCCCTCTGGTTGTTTTTGGACAGACTGGATTCCACACTGCAAAAACAAAAGCATTTTAAAAAATTCTGCACGGGTGAAAATATACCGTATATGTGTGTGTGTGTGTGTGTGTGTGTGTATGGTGTGTGTGTGTGTGTGTGTGTGTGTGTGAGAGAGAGAGAGACCTCTTTGCTCTGTCCTCAGCAAGACGCAGAGCCTCCTCAGCCGTCTCCCTCCTCGCTCTCTCGTTTGTCAGACTCTGCTTCAACTCAAGCAGCCTACACACACACACACACACACACACACACACACACACACACACACCACACACACACACACACACACACACACACACACACACACAGTCAAATATCTGGTAAACACAAGATTGAAAGTGGTGCTTTTGCCTGACTCTTTGTAAAGAAACTCAGTTTTACAGATTAACTAATAAATAAATGAACCAATCGATCGGTCAACAAAATAATTGTCTTTAGTTTAAGCCCTAATATCAGTATGAACTCAAGGTGTGTTCAGGTGCATTCTGGGCGTGCTGGTCAAAATATGGTGTGTTCAGGTGCATTCTGGGTGTGCTGGTCTTACATGGATTGTCAGGTGCATTTTGGTTTACAGGGACGTGTGTTCAGGTGCAGCCCTTACAGGGATGCATTCTGGGTGTGAGTCTCAAGGTGTGTTCAGGTGCATTCTGGGTGTGCTGGTCTTACAGGGAGGTGTGTTCAGGTGCATTCTGGGTGTGCTGGTCTTACAGGGAGGTGTGTTCAGGGTGTGCTGGTCTTACAGGGAGGTGTGTTCAGGTGCATTCTGGGCGTGCTGGTCTTACAGGGAGGTGTGTTCAGGGCATTCTGGGGTGCTGGTTCAGGGAGGGTGTTCATTCTGCTGGTCTTACAGGGAGGTGTGTTCAGGTGCATTCTGGGCGCACTGGTCTTACAGGGAGGTGTGGTGTGTGGTCAGGTGTTCAGGTGCATTCTGGGCGTGCTGGTCTTACAGGAGGTGTGTTCAGGTGCATTCTGGGTGTGCTGGTCTTACAGGGAGGTGTGTTCAGGTGCATTCTGGGCATGCTGGTCTTACAGGGAGGTGTGTTCAGGTGCATTCTGCTGGTCTTACAGGGAGGTGTGCTGGTCTTACAGGAGGGGTGTGTTCAGGTGCATTCTGGGTACAGGGAGGTGTGTTCAGGTGCTGGTCTTACAGGGAGGTGTGTTCAGGTGCATTCTGGGCATGCTGGTCTTACAGGGAGGTGTTCAGGTGCAGTGCTGGTCTTACAGGGAGGTGTGTTCAGGTGCATTCTGGGCGTTGGTCTTACAGGGAGGTGTGTTCAGGTGCATTCTGTGCTGGTCTTACAGGGAGGTGTGTGTGCATTCTGGGGTCTTACAGGGAGGTGTGTCAGGTCAGGGAGGTGTGTTCAGGTGCATTCTGGGCGTGCTGGTCTTACAGGGAGGTGTGTTCAGGTGCATTCTGGGCGTGCTGGTCTTACAGGGAGGTGTGTTCAGGTGCATTCTGGGCGTGCTGGTCTACAGGGAGGTGTGTTCAGGGTGCATTCTGGGCATGGTCTTACAGGGAGGTGTGTTCAGGTGCATTCTGGGCGTGCTGGTCTTACAGGGAGGTGTTCAGGTGCATTCTGGGCGTGCTGGTCTTACAGGGAGGTGTGTTCAGGTGCATTCTGGGCGTGCTGGTCTTACAGGGAGGTGTGTTCAGGTGCATTCTGGGCGTGCTACTAAGCAAATCCGCCATCATAATAGCAAGGCGCCAAGGTCCACACGCTCTTGGCTTTTAAAGGGAATGGGAGAGGACCTCTGATTGGTTGATTGCTACGCCCAAAACACACCTATGATTTATGAACACACTAAGAACAACCCTTTCGAACCATGTGCCTAGCACACTTTCATACACGTCATGAATGCACCTTCACGCCGTGCACTTAGATGGCTAACATAGGGCCCAAAATAGGGACTTCACCTTTCCTGGAGCTGACTGGCTGCAGCGGATCCAGCAGACGTGGAGTTGATGCTCCTCTCCTGGGGGGCTCCAGGTGCAACCTCAGCATATACTGACCCCTGGTGGTGGGGAAACAGCATTTACATGTATATAGAGATGCAATTTCTTTTCTTTTTTTTTAGCATGTTTGTCTTTATTTCATGGTATGACAGTACAGAGAGATGAACAACTGAATGGAGGGAAAGTATACAAAATGGATATGTGATGCATGACAACACCTTATGTAAACAACATAAGGTGTACATGTTTAAGATTATTTACCTGAGACTGGCCTTGCACTTGGGTTTCCAGCCAGTGGCAGCGATTCTGGGTGTCCCTCAGGGTTTGGGAAACGGCCCTCATCTGAGCTGCAACAGCACCTTTCTCCTCCACTCCCTGCTGCAGCTGGAGGGGGGAGACGCATTTTGTGCATTTATACATACAGTGATTTTGTTTTGTCTTCAAATAAATAATTTCATTCTTCAGTTATTTCTCTTAGAGCTGCAAAGATTAATCGATTACTATGAACTATGAAATGAATCGCAACTACGTAGGAGTAGGGGGGACAAGTAGGTCAAGAGTTGCAAAGAAAACCTCCTGCACACTGTCTAACTTGCAAAAAGTATAAAGTTTTAATTAGGCTTAATGTTTTGGTACTGGACCATCTTAAGGCAAATGGTTTTACATCCTGAGAAGACATCTTTTTGAGTTAGACAGTGTGCAGGAGCTTTGCTTTGAAACTCTTGATTAGTTTTTTACGGGAAAAAAAGTAAAACATCACTGACTCCAGCGTGTTAAATGTGAATATGTTCTAGTTTCTTCTCTCCTCTGTGACAGTGAACTGAATATCTTTGGTTTTTGGACAAAACGAGACATTTGAGGACGTCATCTTGGGCTGTTTGGGAAACACTGATCCACATTTTTCACCATTTTAGAGACCAAACAACTAATCCATTCATCCAGAAAATAATCAACAGATTAATCAACGATTAAAATAGTTAGTTGCAGCCCTAATATCTTTGGCAGAAAAAAAGCAAAAATCAATGGATGAATATATCATAAAATCGGATCTCCAACATGTTTATTGGAAAAATAATACAAACCAACAGCTTGCTACACTGCCCACATTGAACTACCTCCCCAACCTCAAGCTCAGCTGTTTCATACCTTCAGGGTGAGTTGTTGGAGGTACTGGTCTCGTTGTTGGATCTCATACATGCAGCGCTGCAGGTCTCCGTGAAGCTGGTTCCTCTCTGCCTCCAACCGACTCACCACCTCGTCCCTTCCACTCTCACTTTCCTGTTGGGCGGAAGGAAACAAATAAGATAAAAGACTGAACAAAAGGATTCAAATGTTTCAAAATAGTAATTTCAAGAGGATTAAGACTGATTAGTGAAATATAGCAAAACAGCTAAGATACAGATCACGTATAGTTTTCAGCTAAAGGCAGATGTTTAACTTACCTTGACTGGCAGTGTGTCCTTCCTCTCTGTGTTTGATCTACATAACAGAAAAACCTTGATTATCTCAAGCAATTATGGAGCTGTTGATTGGTCTTTACCTCGTGCATAACAAACACAGCTAGAATTCACAGTTGCTTTCATACCATACTATAAGCTGACCACACGAGCGCAACAGTATTTCACTACAGTTTGGGAAAAACCCAATCCTCCTACTTGTTGCCAATGTGTACGTGCCATAGAGCGATCAACCAATATTATAAATTCAAATATATATTCGGAGAATCCACAGCCAACGAGTAAGCATGTTAATGGCGTTTCTATTGTGCGGCTGGCGCGAAACCGGTAATAAAAACAAACATCCGTAGGTGAAGAAGAATGATAATTTACACAAAGATGCCAACACCTAATTGTCTAACTGAAGAGACGAGACGGGATAGGGGAACTTCTGTCGGTAAAACACGGACCAACGGACAAATTGTCAGACAAATTCAAGAAACGGCAAGAGACTTGGCTGTTTATGACCAAATTACAAACCCTGCGGTGTGATTTGCTCTAAAGAAAAAGATAGAAAGAGTCTTTAAAAAAAGATTAACGACATAGGACATTATTTTATTGTAGATCTTTTAAGAGACAAGACAGGGTGCGAACTATGTCAATAAGACTAATTTCCGTTCTGGGTAATGTGATCATTGTGGATTATTAACTGTAAAATTGCAAAAATATTCATTCATGCATGACGGTGATTTAAACCTAAGTCACTTCATTAAAGAGAACTATACATGCTATTCTTGTCATGAGCATCAAGGCGTGGCGGCGCTGCAAATTCAACTCATGTTTATTATGTTAACTCAAAGACTTAAAAGATTTAGAAATATGAACGTTGGAGGCCATTAATCGGTGTGCAAACTTCTTGAAATCCATTCTTGAAAGCCATGGCAAAAAGAAAACAAGGCAGTTTAATTCAATTTGGTTTTACAAAGAAATTGTGTAGCGATGACGTTAATAGTGTGACCGATTCAGGAATTATGGTATTCTTTGGTAGCCTGAGTAACTTTGAACCGTTGTTCATGTGAAATCTCAAAGAAAGCCAGATGCTTTGCTTACTGACTATTTGAGGGTGGCTGCTTGCTGTTTGACCTATCAATTACGGACTATAAAGTATAATAGGGTAAATCCTGTATAGTGCATATACATGTAGCTGTTATGTATCTTTGTAAGCCAAAGAAAAAGTAGGCTCCCCAAAGGCCACGATACAGGTCGAACACTGTTCATGATGAAAGAAATATACCTGTACAAGTCTGCCGTTGTATTGCCTTAAATATTCAAGCATATTTAAACCAATGTGTTTTTTTCTAGAGGGAATATTTAAAAGTCATTTTTGGCAATTTATGGCGGCTCACATGTGCCACATTTCCTTGTTTCTGTTGCATGGAAAACCATTTGGAAAATGTCACCTGTAGTCCACCTTACTGTAAACTCTGTACATGCACTAACAAACCTATAACACACATACAGTTACTTCTATTACTCTTTAAGGCCACTTCACTTTAAATTCAGAAAACACAAGTTCAGTTTACTTCAGTCTTCATTTATTTTTTTACCTTAGATCTGCAGTTTCTTCCTGGAAGCTGCTGATTTCTTTTTCAGGTGGCAGTCTGTTAGTTTGGATCTTCTTTACGGTTTGCTGTAGTTCATCCATCTTCTGGCTCGCCTCCTGCAATAGCATCAAGAGCAAGTCGTCAGTCACCAAGCTCAAAGAACTATTCATCTAAAATATATTTTTATCAAACAGAATTTCACACCAGAACACGTGCCTCCACACAAAAAAATACCGTGCGAGTCAAAGCAATGAAATGTATGAAAAACAAAAATCTATCTTGACCCTGCATGCTTTCCACAACATGAAACCCAGCAGAGATGAAGTGCAAGCAACAGCCAAACCCAAATCACAGCTGATGACTTGACTTACCAAGCCTTCCTTTTGCTCATTCTGAGGGGTACTTCCTCTTGACTTTTCCACACTCACGGAGGTGACAGTCTCTGGACTTGACCCTTGCCTGGACTCAACCACTCTTTTGGCCCCTGCTAACTCATCCATCAGCCGGTCACGATCATTTTGAAGGCTGGCCATGGATCTAGAAAATGACGCCAGCTGCCTGCTGTATGCGTTATTTTCCAGGACGACACGCTTCAGTTCCCTTTCCTTCCCTGACAAATCCTTCGACAGCTCATCAAACAACTTGCTCAGCTCTGTGTGTGCGTCTTTGTTCTCTAAAGCTTTAATTTTTTGAACAAGGATGTCCCTCTCTTTGGCGAACATCGCCAGGTCAGAGGTGGCATCCTGCAGACTACGCTCAACCTTGTTCAAGGCTGCCCGAGTCTCTTGGAGTTCATCATCATATCTGTTTCTCAGGATCTTGAAGTCTTCGATGAGCTGGTCTCGGTCGTTCTGCAAAGCAGCCATGGCTTTGCACATGGACTCATTTTGAGCCCTCGTGTTTTTGCTTTGGGTTTTGGCGTCTGATGACTGTTGCTCCATTTCGAGTAGCTCTTTTGCGAGCTCCGCCACCCTTTGATCAGCCGTGTCCCGCTCATTTCTCATCAGCTCAACCTCACGCTCGAAGGTGTCCAGCTCACTGTTGTATTTCTCCTCAGCTTCAGCCAGGTTTTTGTCCATTTCATTTTCCACCAGCTGCAACTTCTCCTTGAGCTCATCAGTTAACATTTTCTGAGAAAGGATTTTTGTTGGAGGATATTACATTCGGCTGCTTTGGCTGCCACGACGTCTTGCAAATCAGTGATCACTTTGCCCTCATTTGTCGCGGCTCTTTCCCTTTTTAGAGTAACTCTATCAGCCTCCAGGCTTGAAACCTGAGCTTTAACTTTAGAAAGCTCTGATTTTAAAGTATTGCTCGCCTCTTTTTCCTTTTGGAGTTCCAACTTAGACTCGTTTTGCTGCTTTTCAGCTGCGGCCTTTTGGTTTTCAAGGGTTTTGATCACATCCTCTTGTTTCTTCAGCAACACCTTCAGCTGGTTGTCCTTCAGGAATAAAACCTGATTTAAATCCTCTCTGTACCGAACCAGTTGTGCCCTGAGCATAGCATTCTCTGAATTGAGATCATCCATTTGATGTAACAGTTTCCTTATTTCATGTTTAAGGCCTCTGGTGGCACCACCTTCCCCATCAGCAGAGCCCTCTTTGCCCTTTAACCCTAACTGACTCTTTGCTTCATGCATTCTGTATTCGGACATCAGTCGCTCCCCGTTCACTCTGTAAAGACACCATCGAGTTCTTGAATGACTCCATCTTAGCAGCCATCTGCTCCTTTTCCTGGATAGACCTGTTAGCTTCAATTTGCAGACTTTTGACCTTTGCTTCGAGGCCCCTCAACTCTTTGCCCGCCTTTTCTCTCTGGTAGCGTGAAGAACTTAACCTGTCCTCGTACACTGCTATCTGGGTGCGGTAATTCGTCTGGAGTTGTTCTAGATATCCTGACATCTGTCCGTCTCTACAGGACAGCAAGGAGGATATCTCAGCATCTTTGCTTTGGAGGAGTGTTTTCAGTTGCAAGCAAATTCCCTCCTGCTTCTCAAAGTCAGCTTGAACTTGGTCACTTTGCGACTGCAAAAGAAGCAGCTGAGCATCTGAGTCTGCGTTTACCTTCTCTAGTTGCTGGAGATTTAGCTGCATTTGGGAAATCACATTTTCTTTGTCGGCGAGCTGTCTTTTCATTGAATCTTTATCTTGCTCTGTTCTTTCCGCATGAGCGCTGAGTTCCTTCACCTTCACGGTCATGAGCTCCACGGTCTCGGTAAGTTCAGCGTTGCTTGCGCTCATGACGAACAGCTGTCTCTGCTGCGCAGCGGCAGCGACGGAGTATTCATTGAGAGTCCTCTCCAGTCTTGACTTGGTCACCCGTAGTTCATTCACTTCTTTGTCCTTCACTCTCATGTCTTCCAGGAATCTCTTAATCACAAAACCCTGTTCAAGGAGCTGGCTGTCCTTCTCGTGTAACGTCTTTTGGTACAAATCATTCCACAGTCTGGAAGCATCGGCACCTTGAGGAGTGGCAGATAAAGCAGACAGCTTTGCCTCATTAGTCTCAGCTGATCGTTTCAGAGTTTTTATCTGTAGATCTTGAGAGTCTAGGTGCTGCCTCAGTTCATTCACTTTTTGACTTTCTTTATCTTTTAGGTCCTTGAGTTCATCGATCTGTTGTTGTAACATATATTGATTCTCTAAATAATAATTGATTTGTTGCTCATCAATATTTTCTGGTGATTTTGTTTTATCCAGGACCTGATCCTCAGAATTTTGACTCTCCTTTAACATGTCCAAAGCCAGCTGGTCTCTTTCAGACTCAAGTCTCAACATCTTTTCTGTGGCCTGCTGGAGGAGGTTCTTGTGTGTAATCAGCTCAGCCTCATCTAGTTTACTTCTCTCCTCTAAATCCGATATTTTCTCTGAGCTTTTCTTTAGTTCTTTCTCCAACTGTTCACAGGCTGACTGCGAGGTCTTCAAAGTGCTCTCTAAATCTAAAATCAGTTCCTGGTATTTAATGCAGTTTTGTTGCAGCTGATTTATCTCCTGATGCTTTTCTTTGAGTAGCTCCTGCAGTTCTTTCTTCACATTCTTGGAGCCCTCGCTGCCTCTCTGAACCGTCTTGAGCTTCTCCTCAAACGCTCGGACCAGTTTGAGCTGCTCTTGCTCTTTTTCACGAAGAACTTGACTGCTCATCTCTTTACTAGCTGCCAGCTGGGAGGACAGCTGCTTGTTTTGGGTTTGGTAAACAGACACAGACTCAGTCAGTTCATCAATCCTTTCAGAGTTTTTGAGGATCACAGTTTCCAAATATTCATTTTCATTTTTCACTTTGTCTGAAATCTCTTGAGCATTTTCAAGCTCCTCTTGCAGAAGAGACTTATCGTCCTCCAAGATTCTCACCTTCTCATTTAGGCTGATGGTCCCTTGGATGTGTCTGTTAATGGTGTCATTGAGCTCTTTAATGTCATCGTCTTTCTTTGCCAACTGAAACCGTGATCATTCTCTATCTTCTCAATTCTTTCAGAAAGAGTTTGCTTCTCCTTTTGTAACAAGTTGTTGATTTCCAACTGAGCACCGAGTTCGGTTTTCTGGGCCTCAATCTGGGCAGTCAGTGAATTATTCAAACTGAGTGCTTCGTCAAGTTTAAGCTGCATGTTGTTTGTGTATGCATTTGATCCCAGGTGCTTCTCTTCCAATGAACAGCTAGCTTCTTGAAGCTTTTCTGCCAGTTGCTTTTTTTCAGCCTCCAATTCAGTGAGCTCTTCTCTAAGGTCCTCTGATGACTCTTTAAGTCTGCAAATCTCAGCCTTGCACACTGCCATTTTGTGTTTTTCTTCAGTCAGCTCTTTTTTTAATTTTCTGATTCTCTTCCTCCAGCTCCTCGATCTTCTGCCGTTTCTCATTGGAAAATTTGTGCATCCGGTCTTTAATTCTTCCATTTTCTTCCTCTGTCTCTCTAGCTTGCTTGACCAAAATCTCCAGCTCGGTCTCTTGTTTGTGGACTTTTCTGAGGGCTTCCTGCCTATCTCTTTTAGCCCCCTCCAAAAGCTGCCTCATCTTATCCATTTCACTGCTTACATTTTCGTAAGCTTGTAAAAGAGACTCGTACTCTTGTTTCAGCTCGGCGTGCTTTGACTTCCACTTGGACAGCTCCTCTGTTTGAGAGTCCTTAAGAGATTCAACCTGGCAGGAGAAAGCTTGTTTCTGCTGGGTGATGTTTTCTATGGTTAGCTTCAAGCTTTCACAGGCTGCCGAAAGGCTGCGATTTTCCTTTAAGACGCCCTCAGCGTTGGTGCGGAGCTTCTCTTTCTCCGTGTTCAGAGATGACAAAGAGCTTTCCAGGTCCTCATTTTGTCGTCTCAACTTCAGCACTGATGATTCCAGAGAGAAGTACTCGGCTTCTTTAGCGTCATGTTCGGCTGACAGCTTCTCTACTTCTTCCTTGAGTGTTGCATTTTCCTTCAAGAGGTCTTTCCTCGAAACTAAAGCTGCTTGAAGTTTCCTGGTTAGGAGAGCAACTTTACCTCGGTTGTCCTTATCGTTCATTTTGGTGCCATCGTCTTGAGATTTCTGAAGCTCATCAGCCTCTTTTCTCATCTTTTCAATTGAGGTTTCATGCATTTTAATTTGCTGCTTTAATTGCAGTTCAAGTGCAGCAATTAGTTCCCTATTTTCTAAAATTTGAGTCTGAGAAACTAACAAGGCATCATCCCTCTCCTTTAATTTCACTTCAAAGTTTTCAGCACATTTGCAAGGCAAACAAACGGCTTCTTTGTTGCACATTTCTGGTTTGTCTTGATGTACCTGCTCATTTACTGTCTCCTTCAGTTGCTTATTCAGCGTGGTTACCTCATCCCTGAGTTCACTGATTATTCTAAAAGCATTTTCTTTTTCTTGCTGTAACAAATCCAAAAGCCTTTGCCTTTCATTACAAAGTGATTGTGTTTTTTCGAGCTCCTCTGTCAAAACACCTTTGTTGTCACTGAGCTGCTGCTGTGTTTCTGCTAATGTCTTTTGGATGGTTAAAACTTCCAAGGATTTCTGTGAAACTAAAGCAACTGCTGTCTCAAGTTCCACTTTCATCTGATTGCTTCTCTCCAAAAGAGCCATGTTTTCTTCTACCAGGAGATGATATTTTTCTTCATTTGCGTGCATGTGTTCCTCCAGCGCAGACTCCGAGATGCTCAGCTGGGTCTTTAAAACCATGTTTTCATTTAATAAAGCTTGCTTCTCCTGTTGGGTCTTTAGCTCAGCAACCTTAATGGTTTCTTGATAATTCTCAACTTCTTCCGTTTTCTCTTTACTTCTGCATGCGCTTTCTCTAAGCCGTTCTCTACCATGTGAAGTTTTGATTTCAAAGCTTCTGCTCTTTGTTCCATGACTACCAGAGCCTCCTCTTTACTTGCCATCTCAAGAGACATGCTCTCACATTTGGATTTCACATTTTCTACCTCTGTTTGCAAGTTTGATAGAGAATGGCACTGGCTCTCTTTCTCAGCCAGAGACATCTTCAGATCTTGTAGAGTCGTATCCCTCTCCTCAACAAGCTGTCTTAAGGTGGCCAGTTCATCTAGATCAGACAAAGAGCCTTTACGGAGGTCCTCCAGTTCCCTGACCTTCTCGTCAAAGTCTAACTGGACAGCGTTTAGCTCATTAGTCTGCTGACAGCGTTGTTCCAAGAGAGCCTTGTAGTCGTCTTTCAGTTCAGCTAGCTCTTGAGTCAATTTCTTTTCATTTTCTTGAGCGTTCTTCAGTGTCTCCTTTGCGGGCCAGCAAGGCAGCCTGGGCCTTTTTCTGTAGCTTTGCCTTTTCAAGTTTCATCTGTGCAAGCTCATTTTCTAAATCAACAGCAGTAGCAGTAGAGGAAGTTTTCTCCTTTAACACATCTTTACATGTCTTTATTTCATTTTGAAGCTCTTCTGTTTTCTGCACCCAAATGTTTTGGTCTCGCTCAAACGCTTCTTCCCTCTCAGCAGCACTGGACTGCAGCTGCTTTATAAGGGAGCTATTCTCAACCAGTGTTTGCAACGTTTCTGACAAACGCACTTCTTTCTCATTTAATGTGGTTTGCAAAATCTGTTTTTCTGACTGTAATTGCTCCACGAGTCTTTCACTTTCTGCTTTATGTTCTATAATCTCTCCTTCTTTCTCAAGAATCTTCTTTTCAAAAGAGAAATGTTTTCTTCATACATTTTTCCAGCGGCCTGAGCTTGATTTTTTAATTCCTGTAATTTATTCTGCAAAAGTGAAACCTCAATTTTATCCTTTGCGTTATCTTCTTTTTGGGTTTCATATTGCTCAATTTTCTTCAACAGATCCTTTCTTACAATGAGCGCAGCTTGAAGCTTCTTCTTTGTTGCATCTTTTTCTTTCGATACCTTGGCTAGTTCGCTATTTAGATCGTAATTTTTCTTATTTAGCTCGAAATTCTCTGAATTCTTAGACTCAATTTCACTTTGAGAGCGTGAAATATGTTCCTCTAATTGCTGAGAAATCTCTTCGAGCCTCTTCATGGAGGTTTTGTGTTCCTCCTCCATGCTTTCCAATTGCTTTGTCAGAGATGCCTTTTCCTCATCGAGTTTCATTCGTTCATTTGATGCAGATTCTATCACTTGGGCGATAGACCCATCTTTGTCCTTTAACTGCTGACTAAGTCCAGCAAGTAATTCCTTCTGCTGGCTTATCTGAATGATCATACAGTTGATTTGATCCTCTTTTGCTTGTGATTCACTGTGTAAAGAAGAGTGTTTAAGAGTAGCTTCTTTCTCTTTCTCTAATTGAACACTGAGCTGAGTTTGTAGATGCTCTATCATCTCCTGCAAAAGAGCAATTTGTTGACCCTTCTCATCATTACTTCTCTCTTCTTTATTAAGTGTATTCTGTGTTTTTTGTAATTCCGCAACAGTTTTTTCCAACTCATTTTTCAAAGCATCTACCTCAGACTGATGACTTTCCTGTAACAGTTTTATCATGTCCTGTAAAGAGGCTTTTTCTTTCTTTAACACAGCTGAACTCTCAGGGGTGGTTACTGGCAAGACAGAGGGATCTTTGTCTGTACCATTTTGTCTTGCTACAAGTTTATGTAACTCGTGTTCTGCAGCTTTTAGAGCCTGTTGCAAATTGCTCTTCTCGTTATCTTTCTCCCGGACAGATGCTAATACCTTCTCAAGTTGAATCCTGGATGCTGACGCCTCCGTCTCTTTTGCGCTCAGCTGATCAGATCCCTGCCTAAGTGCAGATGAAGCCTCAGCTAGTTTCTCCTGCAAACTGTCCAAGTCACTTTTCAAAGCATTAACTTTAACATCTTTAGATTTCATTTCATTTTCAACACTTTTCAATTGCTCTGCAAGTAGGTTCTTGTCATGTTTTTCTCTATCCAAAACTAACAGCCACTCTTTCTCAGAATCCTGCAGAATCTGCTCTATCTTTTGAATGGTGCCTTTTAATTCAGAAACTTCCTGATCTTTGGCACTAACCTTTGCTTGAAGGCTCTCCTTCTCGGACATCGTTTTCTCCATTATTGTGTTCATGCTGCTGGACTGCTGCTCCATTTGAACTTGCAGCTCCCCCTGAGATGTCCATATTTGACGATGTTGCCTTTCCAGCTCTTCCCTCTCTGCGAGATGTTTTCTAACTTCCTCCTGCAAATGCGCATTTTCATTACTTGCAGCTGTAAGGAGCTTCTGGCTCTCTTCCTTTGACAAACTAATCTCCTCCTTTAGTCTCTTATTTTGCTGCTCTAGTTTCTGCATTTCTGAAACCAGCTGGGATGCGTGTTTGGCCTGGGAAGTGTACTGACTGTTAATTGCATGGAGAGCCATTTCCCTCTGCTCAAGGTTTTCTGTCAGCGCATTCATTTGTGCCACAACTTGAAGATGTTGTGATTTGAGTCTTTCTATTTCAACAGTCAGCAGCGACACGCTTGCTTGGTGAGAAGCAAAAGCTTCGTCCTTTTCCTTTAAAAGAGTGGAGTTCAGGTTTTCAGTCTTCTCAAGTTTGTGATGGATTGCAGATAACTCATTTCTCAGTGTTTCTATAGTGTAATTTGCAGTCTGATGTTTGTTATTGGTGTCATCCAATATCTTCTGAAGTTTAGACACCTCGTCAGTCCTTTGGGACAGTTGCGTTCTCACATCTTGCAGCATTTCTAAGTTAGCTGCATATTTCTCTTGTAGGTTGTTAAAGGCACTTTGCGTTTCCTCTGCTGACATTTTGAAGTTTTCGGACTCAGTGGACAGTAGTTGAATTTGACTCTGTAGCTGTGACACCAACTCTGTGTTTTCCATGAACTGAGTTTTAAAGAGCAAAGCCTCATCTGCTCTTCGTTGAATATCCTGAAGAGAAGTTGACTGGTCCAAAAGAGCTGCCTGTTTTTCCTCTAAGGCCTTCAGATTTTCCACCTCAGATATCTGTTCTCGGTGGGTATTTTTTAGCTTTGCAACTGACTCTTCAAGGTGTGAAGTCTTTTCTTTCAAGCTCTCACACTCCACCTCTTTGGCATGTAGATTTGAATTAAGATTCTCAATAGCACCTGAAAAAATGGCTTTGATATTCAAGACTCGACTGTTCCTTTTTCTCCAAAGTATTTTTCAGTACATGTGACTCTGAAGAAAGACTGTCAACCTGTCCTCGTAGTTTACAAACAGAATCTTCAAGCTCTGAAACTTTTGCACTTAAACTGACATTGTCATCTGCTTTCTGTTTCAGCTGTTTCTCATGCTCAGTAATCCTATTGTTGAGTTGCTGGATAAAATTCTCCTGCTGTTTTAGGGAGTCATCTTGTCCTTGCATGATCAAATTAAGCCTCTCCCTTTCTGAGCCTGCAGTTTTGAGTTTGTTGTCCGCATCGCAGACTGCTTCTTTCAGATGGGTAACCTCTTCGTGTGCTTTGGACAAATCTGTCACGGTTTTCTTAAATTCAGACTTTAATCTTGTATTCTCCTCTTTCAGTGCTTCAATGTTATCGTTGAAATCAGTGACTTCTGCTTTCCTCTGGTCCTCCTTCTGTGTCAGTTCTGCAGTGAGTTTCTGCATGGCGGTCTTTAGGTTGGCAACTTCAACCTCGGTCTGTGCAGCGTTCTCGTTCATGGCACCAAGCTGGCTGCTGAGCGATATCACCGATTCGGTTCGTTTATTCAGCTCTTTTTTGTGGTTTTCACACTCATTTCTTACTTCTTTCAATGTCTGTTCTTTTTGCTCGATCTGCTGTTTCGCCTCTGAGCACTCTTGCCTGAGTGACTCTACCTCACCCTTCATCTGTGATGTGAGGGCTTTCTGCTGCATGACTTCATTCTGCATAACGCTACACTCCTCTGCTTTCTGCTGAAGCATTGCGTCTTTCTCCATTAGCCCTGACTTGAGAACAGACCCTTGTTCCTGAAGCATAGATATAATATCCTGTTGTTGCAGCAGCTGGTCCCGCTGAGCTTCCAACTGTGAACTTTGTTGACTGATGTGCTTTTTTAAGCCATCAAGTTGCTCTTCTAAATGTTGAAATTGCTCTTCTCTCTCCCTCAACATTTTTGACAGATAAGCACATTCACTTGTTTTCTCGAGCAAACCTGCAGAGTTTGACTCTTCACTTTCCTTGAGGATCTTTTTTAATTCATCTTCTGCAACAGCAAGCTTTTCCTTTTCCTGCAGCAGGCTGTCAATTATTTTCTGATTCGCTGAGGTTTGAATTTGAATCTTAGAGTTTTGTTCTTGAAGTGAATTCCTCTCTGCGGTTAGTTCAGAAACTGATTTGATGTTCTGCGTTAAATCCTCTTGTAGTCTCTGATTGTTTTCTGTTAGGCTGTCTATCTTCACACTAAGTACGGAGTTCTGCTCAAGGGTTGCTTTAAGCTGTCCATGAAGCTCGGACAGAGTCTGTGTTTGTTGAGCAAGCTCCTTGTCTCTGGCTTCACAGGCAGCGCGAAGTTGGAGGTTTTCCTCGGTCACTGCCTGGATGTGGCTGTTTAAGCTAGCCGTCTCGGTTTGCCTCAGCTCTGCTTCAGACTCGAGCTTTCTGGCATTTTCTTCCATTACACGGATCTGGTCACTCAGAGCTTTAACAGTGTTGTTGGTTTCATTGACTTCGCCTTTGTGTTTTTGACACTGCTGTGTCACATTTTTCAACATTTCTTCTCTCTCTTCAATTTGCTGGCGAAGTACTGATTGTTCTCCATGAAGTGATTCGGCTTCTGCTTGTAGCTTGGATACAATATCTTTCTGGTGTGTGATTTCATTCTGCAAACTGTCATACCCTTCCAGCTTCTCTTTCAATATTGTGTCCTTCTCCATTAACCTGGACTTCAGACTGTGCTCCTGTTCTTGCAGCAGAGACAGTGTTTCCTGAAGCTGCGCTTGCTGGTTTTGTTGGGCCTCTATCTGTGCTCGATGATCACTGACTGCTTGCTCTTTTTCTGCCATGTTGAGCTGGAGCTGGTCTACCTTGGAAGTCAAGCTTTGCACTTGCTCCTGCAATTGTGTCACCCTCTCCTCCCTCTCCCTGAGTGACTGGCTGAGATTACTACATTCATTTGTTTTTGCCAGCAGAATCTCTGAGTTTGAGTGCGTGCTTTGCTCGAGAACTCGATTTAACTCTCTAGTTCGAAGAGTCAAATCCTCCTTATCTTTTTGTAGCCCTTCAATTACGGTGTTATTTTGAGAATGCTGCGTTTCCAGTGTGGATACTTTGGCTTGCAGGGAATCCTTTTCAAGTGTAACTTCGGAAAAAGTTTTTACACTTTCAGCTACTTCCAGTTCGAGTCTCTCTTTCTCTTTCATAAGGCAATCTACTTGATTCTCAAGACTCTGGTTAAGTGCAAGGGCTGATGCCATCTTTTCACTAAACTGATTCACATTCTGCTTCTGTAACTCAAGATCCTCCGTCAGTCCTTTAAGTTTTTCTTGCAGCTGATTTTTCTCCGTCTTCATGCTTTTTAAGAGATTCTTGAGTTTGGAGATATTCTCAGATTTGCTTTGAAGCTCATTGCTCAATTTCTCATTTTCTGAATCCCGGTTTTGCAATTCAGTGTTGAATTTCTGCCTCTCGTCCTCGGCCTGTTTATCAGTTGTCTTCAGCTGGTTTTCCAGTGATGCTATGGTTTTCAGTTTCTCCTGTACCTCCTTTTTAATGTGCTCTTCACTTTGTACTTGCTCCTCTAATTGTTTGGACAATGTCTGCATTTCATTATTGTATCTTTCCACCTGTGCCAAAAGTTTGTTCTGTTCCTCCTTGAAAGATTTGAGTTCTTTTTCATAGGTCTGTTCTTTATCATTAAGTTGTTGCTGTAGTTGCTCACCGCTGGTATTTTTGTCCTTGAGCTGCAAAATGAGTCTTTCTGAATCCTGCAGCTTTTGGGTGGATAAAGCCAGCTGTTCCTTTAGTGAAGTGATGTGCGTTTCACATTCGAAAGATGATTTTGATGGCTCACAATTTGTTTCTGGGTCTCCCCCCGAAGGCACTGAATAGTTTTCTTGTCCTCTTCTGCTTGCTTTATCAGATGCTCCACCTCAGCCACCTTAGACTCGCTTTCCTCTTTGGTTTTGACCATCAACATCTCAGTATCCTTGAGTTTCTGGACCAGCTCTGTGACCAAGGCTTGCTGGTCTGAATTCTGCGTGTCTCTGATAATCATGGCCTCCAGCTCTGCCTTACTCAGAGCTGTTTCCACACGGACCAGGTTCTCGTCTTTGAGTCGGATCTCCTGCTTCAGAACCGTCACCTGCTCTGCATACTCAGCCATGTTACCAGAGAGGGTCGATATCTCCTCGTCCTTCTCCAGCAGGACGTCTTTAAGCCTATCGATTTCCCGCTCGCAGCCTTGCAGGTCGTGAATGAGTTGGGCTCGTTCTTCCAAGTGGGCGGAGTTCAGTTTGTCCAGCTCCTCGTTTGTCTGATCAAGCTCAGTTTGTAAAGTTTCTATGTTGACTTCCTGCTTTTGTGTCTGAAAAAGAAATAAAAAGAATGATAAAGCATCAAGCAGACAGGAGAATTCTTATCAGTGGTGCAAAGCGTAATAAGATTACCGCATATGACTTTGTTTTAATTATTATGATAGTGTCAAAGAGTATCAACTGCAATCCATGCAATGACTGGATTAAAAGATAACAGATACTGACAAGTGGGTATGCTCATTTAGATATTTTTATACTTATGCCCCCTGTATTTTAACATAGGGGGGTGTATCCTTATGCCCCCTGTATTTTAACATAGGGGGGTGTATACTTATGCCCCCTGTATTTTTTTAACATAGGGGGGTGTATACTTATGCCCCCCCTGTATTTTAACATAGGGGGGTGTATACTTATGCCCCCTGTATTTTAACATAGGGGTGTATACTTATGCCCCTGTATTTTAACATAGGGGGGTGTATACTTATGCCCCTGTATTTTAACATAGGGGGTGTATACTTATGCCCCTGTATTTTAACATAGGGGGTGTATACTTATGCCCCTGTATTTTAACATAGGGGGTGTATACTTATGCCCCCTGTATTTTAACATAGGGGGGTGTATACTTATGCCCCTGTAATTTAACATAGGGGGGTGTATACTTATGCCCCTGTATTTTAACATAGGGGGGTGTATACTTATACCCCTGTATTTTAAGGAAGAATATTTATTTATTTAATAATTTTTTAATAATAATTAATACATTATTCATTCACCAAGAAAAATTGTGTCCTTGGATGGTTGGTCCTTTGGATGTTGGATTTTTCCTAATTTATTTTATTTAAGGCAACAAGATCAATTTCCAAAAGATGACTTTTTTTTATTCCTCATTTTAGTCAACTTCAGCATGGGTTCATAAACTTGTGAGCAGCAGTGTAAATACAACACTTTAACACTCTGTACCGTTGACTGTTTTTAAATGTTTTTTATCTGGTTTTATATATTTTAGTCAATGTATTCTTATGTAACTCTGTGTGATTGTTGTCTTTTAAGTGGCTGGTGGAGAACAGTCTTTGCATTTCTTGTACACAAGGAACTACGACACATAAATGAATCTAAAAGCTGATCTGTAACTGTCAACCAACAAGCAGGGAACCAGGTCACCTGTCCAGGATGCTCGGACAAGTTTTCACTAGCCGTTAAGAAATATATTGTTTAGCCTATTTTGCTTTAACAATGCAAAAACCTTTTTTATAACCTGTTTTTGGGTTAAATACTAATAGTATTAATAGTATTCTCTGTAAACAGTTAAAAAGGTAATCATTAACATCTCTACTGGCACGTGAAACATTTCAGAAAAGATAAAGATGGATGTTCCAATCAAAAAAAAAAGTCACACCTTCTCCTTCAGCACACTCAGCTTCTGCGTGAGGTCGACAACTTCTGTTTTCAGCTCAGAGCATTGCTTCTCTGAGCCGCTGCATTTCTTGGAAACATCCTCAAGCTGTAGATAGAAAAAACACACAACAAATTTAACTATTGCTGATTATTGAACTGTGACAAAAAGACAAAAAAAAGGAGTCCAAACTCTTACAGTGTTCTCAGCCTGAAGGAGCTTGTCGGACACTTCTTTGAACTGAATTTCTTTTTCACTCAAAGATTCTCGGAGGCCGTTGATGAGCTCGAGCTTCTCGGACGTCTTGGCCAACGTATTCTCCTTCTCGATGAGTGAGCTCTCCAGGCACTCCTGTGTGTTACTCAGTCTTAAAAAAAACAAATAAACAGAACCGTTAACACTTCAAAAAGTCCAATATCAAATACCAGGATGTAGCAGCAATGCCAGGGGTCAAGAAGATAAAAAACACCGGCAATGGGCACTGCTCACTGGAGGTTGTGTCATTAACACAGATATGGTTCAAGTTCTGTTTATGGTAAAAGGTTTGTCACAGCTTAATGATCTGCTGTAATACATGTGGGGCTGAACAATATATCGGTTGATTTTAATCACCACTGCAATATTAACTTGCGCAGTTAACTGGCCCTGAGTGCTCTGGTCTATGTTATGAGTAGCGATGTATACATGTTACAGGTTTTCTTTGTCTTGTTTGTCTTATTGTTGTTTAGAAATGCCATGTGACGTGATTTCTGCTGCAACCTCCCCAATTTCCCCATGGCGACAATAAACATAAACAAATATACATACAGTATTTGAACACGCTGCTATTTTGCAAGTTCTCCCACTTAGAAATCATGGAGGGGTCTGAAAGGCTACTGTACCAAATATTAACATTGGTTTTCTCAGGTGTTCAAATACTTATTTGCAGCTGTATCATACAAATAAATAGTTAAAAAATCATACATTGTGATTTCTGGATGTTTTTTTTAGATTATGTCTCTCACAGTGGACATGCACCTACGAGGACAATTTCAGACCCCTCCATGATTTCTAAGTGGGAGAACTTGCAAAATAGCAGCGTGTTCAAATACTTATTTTCCTCACTGTGTATAAATATATCGCAAAAGGCTGTGTCATATCTCGAATGGCACTCCGATTTCTTTTGTGTTAGTAAAGAAAATATCAGCAGAAAACTGAACTTTTTAGTGCTGCCTTTGCTGCCCTTTTATGTCCATTTCAATGGTCAATGTCTTCAATAAAAGAAAGTTGGAGATGAGTTCCCTTCATTTTTTTTTTAATTCAACTAAATTGTTGTTGTATTTAAGCAGAATACTGAAAGCAACAGAACTGAGTACACTTATTCATGAAGTAATATCGTTATCGCGATATTCAGCAAAGCTATTGTATATTTTCCTCATTGTGCAGGCCTAGAAATAGACATAGAAATAACAAAAACATCATGCAGAGAGGCACTGCTTACACGTACAATGAGGTTTTGTAATTTACAAACATGTGGTCCAAGTCCTGTTTGTGGTTTTGTCACTAAGTGATCTTTAGTAATAAATGTTCAAGACAAAAAACAGCAAAAAAACTGTTGTTTTCTTATATATCACAAACATCTACACATCTTCTCAACTGAATCCATTGATTAGCTTACTTACCCTTTGAGCTGTTCGTTGAGACTGCTAACCAGTAGCTGATGCTTCTCTGCGTCTCTGCTCTGCTGGCTTCGGACGCTGGCGAGCTGGCTCTGTAGTCTCTCGGACTCATTCTGGGGGGGCGGAGGACGACGGATCAGTATTCAAAGATTAAATAAAGAGCACAGGACAAAGAAATTCTCACTGCACACACATTGAAGACCCGCTGGACAACAGCATCAAACGGTTGTTATAGTCACCTTCAGAATCGTAGATTTTTTTTATATCAGATATCTATTTTACCCGCTCATCATTATCTGTAATAATGAACTTTGGCATTCCCCAGTTTTAATAATAGTCAAGCTGTGAAGTGTGATTTTACGACACCCAGGAAGTCTGCGACAGAACATTGCACATAAACAGCACGAGATTAAACAAGCACACCACACCGTTAGCCGTCACCGCCAGAGGTGCTCTCTAGCGCACACCTACATAAGCGACCCAACACACCTGAGGGACCCAAAATGGCTGCTCATCTTCATCTACATCAAACGTCACCTGTGTTAGAAAGGTTTGTTACAAAATCCTAGTCCTCTAGGAGGGGGGGGACATGCAATTCATTCACTGTTTTCCTCCATTACCCATCAGTAGGTAAGAACAGTGTGAGAAAATATTAAACAATACAAATCTAGTTTAGCTAAAGTAAAAACATGTCCAAAGAAAAAAAGAACATTTTTGCAATTGGCCATGGCCTGGTAACTTTAGATTCAAGAAAAATAGTCACATCATTAACATGCATGTTATGTCACTTTTCTGTGACTATAAAACTATATAAACATTTTAAAGAGAGAGAAACCCTTTTTTAGCTGCGGAAAAGAGACTGTAGGGCTGGATACCAAACTTTGATCGCACCGACCGAATTGCCTTCTTAGTATTGGGTATGAAAAAATGCCTCATCATTCAAAACCAAAGTTCAGTACCTCAGGAGTAAATCTTCTCGGTGCCAGTGAGCCAGTAAACACGCAGCATGATTGTCCAAAGATCTAATAATGCTGGTGATTGGCTGTGTAACGTTACATGTCGTAGAGACACACAAGAAAAACTCTACTTTACGCACAGAGACAGGGCTAATGTGTGTGTGTGGGTGTGTGTGTGTTGTTGCATTTTGCGTCAAATAAGTGGAAAAGAACTGAAAAAAAATAAAATAAAGACCTAATGTGTAATGTTGTTTTTTTTTTTTTTTTTATTGATTTCATAGAATTGGTACCGAAAATGTGTCGTTCAGGAACCGGTATCAAATTCACAGTCTAATTTTTGAATGATACCCAGCCCATGGCATGTGATGTCGTGTGTGTTACCTGTAACGTCTCTATGCGGGACTGCAGCTGCTGTCGATCCTCCAGATCCTGACAGCGCTCCTCCAGGCTCAGGATCTGCTCCTGCAGTTGGTTCCTTTCCAGCTCCAGCTCCTCCACTACAGACCGCAAGCCACCTGCAATCATCAGCAAAGACGATTAATGGGGACGTGACATTATCAAATACAAGCAAGTCACACATAAAGGCCATTGAGGGGAAGTGGAACTAAATATTAGAGCTGCAAAAAAATCAATTAGCTGTCAACTATTACAGTTTAAAGCATTTTTGTTATCTAATTAATCGTTAGTTGCAGCTCTACTAACTACAACTGAGTCTGAGTTCCTCTATTTAAAAGGAAAACGTTTGTAATCCACTTAGCAATTCTGCTGCTTTTTTTCAGGGAACTGTTAATGAAATGCACAGATTTTTCAGATTAAAAGCCTTCTTAAAAATGTGACAGCCCTATTGTACTGTGTTGGCACAACTGGGCGAAAAGAAGAGGAAAAAACTTTGGGAAAGGTGAATCAGCGGGAAAAACTACATCTTTCTTTGCTTATGGGCTAATTCAATTTAATTTTAAAGGAACACTGCGACTTATTGGGACTTTAGCTTATTCACTGTATCCCCCAGAGTTACACACTCATACATACCCTTCTCATATCCGTGCGTGTCGTAACTCTGTCTGGTGCACCCACTGTTAGCTTAGCTTAGCACAGATGCTGTAGGTAACTGGCTCCAGCTAGCCTACTGCTCCCAATAGGTGACAAAATAACACCAACATGTTCCTATTTACATGTTGTGATTTGTATAGTCGCAGCATGTACAAATAACACATGAGACACAGCCATCTTCTAACTGTATACATACTGGGAACTATAAGCTAAAGTCCCAATAAGTCGGCGTGTTCCTTTAAAAGACGTTCAATGGCAGATTTATTAATTCAATTCAAAGTGTGAAATTCAATTCCAGGGTTCAAGGTTTAGCCACAAACAACCAAAAAGTACATCTGTCAGCTTTCCTTTCACACACAACTACCGCAATTTTTTTTTTTTACCATTTTTGTTTTTATTTCATTTTCTTTGGTAACTGCTGATGTATTTTTTGGTTTCAGGACAAGAAGTTCAAAAGACAACAAGACAGGATGAGTGAAAATGAAGAAAAACATGCAAAAGTAATTAATAAAAATAAAACTTACCACAGATGACGGATCTTGCCACCTAATGTACATTTATATGATCTTACAAGAATTCAATGCATTCAGTGGATCCCAACAAACACTAGCCAGCTCAACCAGCATGCACATGTCCAAATGAAATACTGTAAACTGAAGAAAACACAAACCAACGAATGATTCTCATTCTCAGTCAATCTCGGGATTTTACCAATTGTCCGAGTTATTTTGAATAATAAATGTAGCTTTCTACGTGTGTGACTCATGAGATGAGTCTACAAGTGGAAATGAAGGCAAGCTGAAACAACCTGATCCCAAAAAAGTATGTTAAACACAACAAGCCAATATAGAAAACCCCAGGTCTTACATTCACAATGTTGGCAGGTTAGATGAAAAACAAGAAAACAACAACAACCAACAGCCACAATCCAACTCTAAAATAAGTTTGGAGTGTTACGGTGAAAACAACACAATATCCACCCAAAGACAATTTCCCAAAGTAGGAATGCGGATGAACGTGTGCATGCCAGTGTGAACTGTCTAGCGGGTCTCACACCTGTATCAGGAGTACTGTGCTCGGGCCACCAACCTCCCATGTTCTCCCCCTCCATCGGGTTTGTGCTCTCAGAGTTGCTCCGCGGGTCCTGGAACGGGGCCTGCCCTTCAAATTCAAAGTCCTCCTGCAAGTGGGGTTAACTTAAAGTGAAGCAGGGCAGTGACAGGTAATAAAGCAACATAGGCCTAACTACCTCCTGATCCAGCTCGGTACCTGACGCACAGACATGAGAGTGATTTTGATCTTCTCAACTCTTAACAACAAAGAAAAAAGGCTATTTTCAATAAAAAAAAACAAAGGCAATGTGAAGCCATTCAGTTTCTCGTAGGAGTTTTCTTGTGATTGTGACATAAAAATGGTTATTTTGTGCAACTTTTCTAAAAGACTGCAATTCAACTTGCTACCTTTTATCAAAAACTGCATTTCAGGATGTTACGTCCCCTTCGATAGCATCGGGGGCAATAACACGACAATCAAAATGTTACAGAGTTAAATGTGACAGAGTAAGTGTAAAAGCAGAGGCTGTGCCAAAGAAATGAATCTTACAAAACTAACTCACCGCAAGCTCTTAATCCTCCCGTTGTCTTCCCGTCAAAATTGAAAATCAACACTTTAGTTGATGCTTTTTATCGAAGTTTTTTGTCCCTTTTTTTTCAACACTTTTGACGCTTTTTTTTCAATGTTTGTCACATTTTTGACGTTTTCAACACTACGTAACACTAACTTATTAACTTTAGTTTTACACTCATTTAATAAATCTAATAAACCTCATTTATAGGAAATTATACCTAATGTTTGAGTTAGAAAAGCAGAAATTAGGAATTATTGAGCCTAAGGTTAAAATACAGGGAGCATAAGTATACACCCCCTATGTTAAAATACAGGGGGCATAAGTATACACCCCCCTATGTTAAAATACAGGGGCATAAGTATACACCCCCTATGTTAAAATACAGGGGCATAAGTATACACCCCCTATGTTAAAATACAGGGGGCATAAGTATACACCCCCTATGTTAAAATACAGGGGGCATAAGTATACACCCCCCTATGTTAAAATACAGGGGCATAAGTATACACCCCTCTATGTTAAAATACAGGGGCATAAGTATACACCCCCTATGTTAAAATACAGGGGGCATAAGTATACACCCCCTATGTTAAAATACAGGGGCATAAGTATACACCCCCTATGTTAAAATACAGGGGCATAAGTATACACCCCTCTATGTTAAAATACAGGGGCATAAGTATACACCCCCTATGTTAAAATACAGGGGCATAAGTATACACCCCCTATGTTAAAATACAGGGGCATAAGTATACACCCCCCTATGTTAAAATACAGGGGGGTATAAGTATACACCCCCCTATGTTAAAATACAGGGGGTATAAGTATACACCTCCTATGTTAAAATACAGGGGGCATAAGTATACACCCCCTATGTTAAAATACAGGGGTATAAGTATACACCCCTATGTTAAAATACAGGGGCATAAGTAAACACCCCTATGTTAAAATACAGGGGGCATAAGTATACACCCCCTATGTTAAAATACAGGGGGCATAAGTATACACCCCCCTATGTTAAAATACAGGGGCATAAGTATACACCCCCTATGTTAAAATACAGGGGCATAAGTATACACCCCTCTATGTTAAAATACAGGGGCATAAGTATACACCCCCTATGTTAAAATACAGGGGCATAAGTATACACCCCCTATGTTAAAATATACAGGGGCATAAGTATACACCCCCCTATGTTAAAATACAGGGGGCATAAGTATACACCCCCTATGTTAAAATACAGGGGGCATAAGTATACACCCCTATGTTAAAATACAGGGGCATAAGTATACACCCCCTATGTTAAAATACAGGGGCATAAGTATACACCCCTATGTTAAAATACAGGGGCATAAGTATACACCCCCTATGTTAAAATACAGGGCATAAGTATACACCCCCTATGTTAAAATACAGGGGCATAAGTATACACCCCCTATGTTAAAATACAGGGGCATAAGTATACACCCCCTATGTTAAAATACAGGGGCATAAGTATACACCCCCTATGTTAAAATACAGGGGCATAAGTATACACCCCCTATGTTAAAATACAGGGGCATAAGTATACACCCCTATGTTAAAATACAGGGCATATAAGTATACACCCCCTATGTTAAAAATACAGGGGCATAAGTATACACCTCCTATGTTAAAATACAAGGGCATAAGTATACACCCCCTATGTTAAAATACAAGGGGGCATAAGTATACACCCCCTATGTTAAAATACAGGGGCATAAGTATACACCCCCTATGTTAAAATACAGGGGGCATAAGTATACACCCCCTATGTTAAAATACAGGGGGGTATAAGTATACACCCCCCTATGTTAAAATACAGGGGGTATAAGTATACACCCCCTATGTTAAAATACAGGGGCATAAGTATACACCCCCTATGTTAAAATACAGGGGCATAAGTATACACCCCCCTATGTTAAAATACAGGGGCATAAGTATACACCCCCTATGTTAAAATACAGGGGGCATAAGTATACACCCCCTATGTTAAAAACAGGGGGCATAAGTATACACCCCCTATGTTAAAATACAGGGGGCATAAGTAAACAATGTTAAAATACAGGGGGGCATAAGTATACACCCCCTATGTTAAAATACAGGGGGCATAAGTATACCCCCTATGTTAAAATACAGGGGGCATAAGTATACCCCCTATGTTAAAATACAGGGGGCATAAGTATACACCCCCTATGTTAAAATACAGGGGCATAAGTATACACCCCCTATGTTTAAAATACAGGGGGCATAAGTATACACCCCCTATGTTAAAATACAAGGGCATAAGTATACACCCCCTATGTTAAAATACAGGGGCATAAGTATACACCCCCTATGTTAAAATACAAGGGCATAAGTATACACCCCCCTATGTTAAAATACAGGGCATAAGTATACACCCCTATGTTAAAATACAGGGGCATAAGTATACACCCCCTATGTAAAAATACAGGGGCATAAGTATACACCCCCTATGTTAAAATACAGGGGCATAAGTATACACCCCCTATGTTAAAATACAGGGGGCATAAGTATACACCCCCTATGTTAAAATACAAGGGCATAAGTATACACCCCCTATGTTAAAATACAGGGGCATAAGTATACACCCCCTATGTTAAAATACAGGGGCATAAGTATACACCCCCTATGTTAAAATACAGGGGCATAAGTATACACCCCTATGTTAAAATACAGGGGGCATAAGTATACACCCCCTATGTTAAAATACAGGGGGCATAAGTATACCCCCCTATGTTAAAATACAAGGGCATAAGTATACACCCCCTATGTTAAAATACAGGGGCATAAGTATACACCCCCTATGTTAAAATACAAGGGCATAAGTATACACCCCCCTATGTTAAAATACAAGGGCATAAGTATACACCCCCCTATGTTAAAATACAGGGGCATAAGTATACACCCCCTATGTTAAAATACAGGGGCATAAGTATACACCCCCTATGTTAAAATACAGGGGGCATAAGTATACACCCCCTATGTTAAAATACAGGGGGCATAAGTATACACCCCCCTATGTTAAAATACAGGGGGCATAAGTATACACACCCCCCTATGTTAAAATACAAGGGCATAAGTATACACCCCCTATGTTAAAATACAAGGGCATAAGTATACACCCCCTATGTTAAAATACAGGGGCATAAGTATACACCCCCCTATGTTAAAATACAGGGGCATAAGTATACACCCCTCTATGTTAAAATACAGGGGCATAAGTATACACCCCCCTATGTTAAAATACAGGGGGCATAAGTATACACCCCCTATGTTAAATTCCCATAGAGGCAGGGACATTTTTATTATTAAAGGCCAGTTATTTCATGGATCAGGATACTATGCACCCTGATGAAGTTCCCTTGGCCTTTGGAATTAAAATAGCCCCCCATCATCATCATCACATACCCTTCACCATGGGAAGGTTATTGGTGTCCTTAAAAGGTTGGATTTTCTTAAATATGATGAATTAAGGCATTAAGATCAATCTCCAAAAGATGTTTTTTTTTTTTTATTCCTCCTTGATATCAACTTTAGCCTGGGTGTGTAAACTTATTCTAGCCACTGTATAAGCATTTTAAAAAATGTCTGAAAGTCCGCTGGCATTACCATGGCTCAACCCCAGTAATGTCCGCCCGTCCACCTACCTGCAGGCTTCGTTGGGCGGGAGACGCCAGCTTCTTGGCCTTGTGTTGGCCGAGCCCCCGAGCTTGACTCAGCTCCTCCTCCAACTCCTGCTGCCGAGTGGCCAGTGCTGGATCGGAGCAGCCAGGAAAGAACCAGTCATCCTCAATCAGTTTTGTGCCACAGGGAAAGGGGGAATGTCGGGTTGGATTGAGGATGTATTTATGGATGATGGGAAGGTGGGTAAGAATGGACAGGAATGATGACAGAGTGAAAGATTACATTTTTTCCAAAGAGAGGATGGCAGAGATGGAGAATAGATAAGTGTGGTGGCATAGGTGGTGTTGGTGGTTTTGATGAAAAGGGAGATGAGGCACTTTTAAACACCACAAATGAACTTGTAACACAGAAAACAGTTTCATCCGACAGTGAAAGCAACAACAGAGACAGACTGTAAGAGAAGTCATGGAGACAGGAGACTGAGAGAATCAAGGATGGAGAAAGAGGAAGTTACTCAAACTCCAGATTTGTAGGTGGACCTGAGAAACACTTCAAAAGCAACATTCTGGTCAGAGCCATGCACACCTAATTTGCATAGCAGAGGAAACAGCAATCACAAAATGTGGGAGACAGGGAGCACAAGTGGCTGTGGGAGGATGGAGAGGGCCCATTTCATCAGTCACACCTAAAGCCAATGTTTCCTCAACAGGAGGATCAGACTGTAATTAAACTAACAAGGTGCAGATCTGAGAGGATTCTTGCAGTGCTTTTCTTTTTTTTTTTTTCAATTTTCATTTAGCAGCAAGGATGCCAAGTTGATTAGGCTGAACAAAACATGTTCCCATCTGTTTTGTGACAACAGGCAGGTTTTGATGTGTATGGGAAGGAAGGAAAAGGGGGGGGAGGAGGGGTGGGGGGTAGCTCAAAGCAGAAAAACAAAATGGAGTCGAGTGGGTCAAGCAGCGGTCAGTGTGGGTTCAGTGTATAAGCAGCGTTAGGCAGAGATGGGCTCCATTCAAATGGACTACGCAAAGAAGATTATTACAAAAGTTTAGTATTGAATATAATTTAGGACATGCAGCAGGAATATGTGAGATAATCTACACTAATCATGTAGAATAAAACAACATGCAGCAGAATAGAGCCAGTCTGTCTCATAACGAGCATTTCAACTACACTGCCCACACAACAGCAGCAGGAATATATAGTATATATATATATAAAATATAAATATAGAGGATATGTTTAGAGCTGCAACGATAAAGTTGCCTAATCCATTAGTTAATTGAAAACTATTTTGATTTCATGCAAAAATTGCAGAAAATGCCCTTTTCAACCTCACAAATATGGAGATTTCCTGCTCTTTTCTGATTTACATCATATTAAAAGAGAATATTTTTGAGTTTTGGACAGACAAAACAAGACATCACTTTGGACACTTGGAGAAACTGGGATGGACTTTTTTCCCCTTATTTTCAGACTTTTTATACACCAAACTATTACTTAATTTATCAAGAAAATGACCTTCAGAATAATAAAAATTAAAATAATCGTTAGTTCTAGCCGTCGATATGGTTAGAAGAGGAGATATGGGATTGTTCAAGAAGTCAAAACAGTAAGTTATCTTAGATATAAATGCTTTTTAGGAGGTTTAAAAGGAGTTCAGTAATCTGTTTCATTTGGCATTGATTCCTTTACTATGATCGAGGCTATCACATTTTTTAAAGTGCTCATATTATGCTTTTTCCCTTTCCTTTATTGTGATATATATCTTTTTGGGCACATTATAGGTTTACAGGTGAAAAAGCCCAAAGACCACCACAATGGGAACAGAAAACACTGTTTGGCTAGTAGTCCTTACCTAGGTACTGTCAGGGCCCTCATACTCTGCTTCTGACTGGCTAGTAGTCCTTACCTAGGTACTGTCAGGACCCTCATACTCTGCTTCTGACTGGTTAGTAGTCCTTACCTAGGTACTGTCAGGACCCTCATACTCTGCTTCTGACTGGCTAGTAGTCCTTACCTAGGTACTGTCAGGGCCCTCATACTCTGCTTCTGACTGGCTAGTAGTCCTTACCTAGGTACTGTCAGGGCCCTCATACTCTGCTTCTGACTGGCTAGTAGTCCTTACCTAGGTACTGTCAGGACCCTCATACTCTGCTCCTGACTGGCTAGTAGTCCTTACCTAGGTACTGTCAGGACCCTCATACTCTGCTTCTGACTGGCTAGTAGTCCTTACCTAGGTACTGTCAGGGCCCTCATACTCTGCTCCTGACTGGCTAGTAGTCCTTACCTAGGTACTGTCAGGGCCCTCATACTCTGCTTCTGACTGGCTAGTAGTCCTTACCTAGGTACTGTCAGGGCCCTCATACTCTGCTTCTGACTGGCTAGTAGTCCTTACCTAGGTACTGTCAGGGTCCTCATACTCTGCTTCTGACTGGCTAGTAGTCCTTACCTAGGTACTGTCAGGGCCCTCATACTCTGCTCCTGACTGGCTAGTAGTCCTTACCTAGGTACTGTCAGGACCCTCATACTCTGCTCCTGACTGGCTAGTAGTCCTTACCTAGGTACTGCCAGGGCCCTCATACTCTGCTCCTGACTGGCTAGTAGTCCTTACCTAGGTACTGTCAGGACCCTCATACTCTGCTCCTGACTGGCTAGTAGTCCTTACCTAGGTACTGTCAGGACCCTCATACTCTGCTTCTGACTGGCTAGTAGTCCTTACCTAGGTACTGTCAGGGCCCTCATACTCTGCTTCTGACTGGCTAGTAGTCCTTACCTAGGTACTGTCAGGACCCTCATACTCTGCTCCTGACTGGCTAGTAGTCCTTACCTAGGTACTGTCAGGGCCCTCATACTCTGCTTCTGACTGGCTAGTAGTCCTTACCTAGGTACTGTCAGGGCCCTCATACCCTGCTCCTGACTGGCTAGTAGTCCTTACCTAGGTACTGTCAGGGCCCTCATAATCTGCTTCTGACTGGCTAGTAGTCCTTACCTAGGTACTGTCAGGACCCTCATACTCTGCTTCTGACTGGCTAGTAGTCCTTACCTAGGTACTGTCAGGACCCTCATACTCTGCTCCTGACTGGCTAGTAGTCCTTACCTAGGTACTGTCAGGGCCCTCATACTCTGCTCCTGACTGGCTAGTAGTCCTTACCTAGGTACTGTCAGGGCCCTCATACTCTGCTCCTGACTGGCTAGTAGTCCTTACCTAGGTACTGTCAGGGCCCCCTCATACTCTGCTTCTGACTGGCTAGTAGTCCTTACCTAGGTACTGTCAGGGCCCCTCATACTCTGCTCCTGACTGGCTAGTAGTCCTTACCTAGGTACTGTCAGGACCCTCATACTCTGCTCCTGACTGGCTAGTAGTCCTTACCTAGGTACTGTCAGGGCCCTCATACTCTGCTTCTGACTGGCTAGTAGTCCTTACCGGTACTGTCAGGGCCCTCATACTCTGCTTCTGACTGGCTAGTAGTCCTTACCTAGGTACTGTCAGGACCCTCATACTCTGCTCCTGACTGGCTAGTAGTCCTTACCTAGGTACTGTCAGGGCCCTCATACTCTGCTCCTGACTGGCTAGTAGTCCTTACCTAGGTACTGTCAGGGCCCTCATACTCTGCTCCTGACTGGCTAGTAGTCCTTACCTAGGTACTGTCAGGGCCTCATACTCTGCTTATGCATAATATGAACACTTTAACACGGAGGGAATTTGATTGATTTTTGATATAATAATGGACAGTGAAGGAAATATATCTTATATTAAACTAGTATTGTTGTCTACAGCAGCAAAACAAATGACTCAACCCTTAAAAGCCACATCAGTAGAGAGCCATAGGAGTGCCATAAAAAAGAATAAATATGTAAAATAAGAGAAATAAATGTAGAAATATAAAAAGGAATACATAAAATGGGAAATAAAATACAATAGAATAATTATAAGCATTTTCTTTTCTCATTCATTTATAAAGATGTATTCATTTTTATGGCACTACTATGACTCCATGCATGCGAGATACAACACAAGACTGAAGACTTACAGTTTCCACTTTCACAATAAACTGGTAATTACATTATTTGTCCCGCAGCACTTGAAGACAGCATCAACAACATTAGCGGGTATATTATATGCTTCCCACCTGAATCAAATCTCCAAATATTACAACCATAGGAATAGGGAAGATAGGATTGCAAGGATGCAAAATTAAAAAGACAACTGTGTCTGATAACTTGGTCTGAGCAAGGTTTCTGGTGTTCTGTCGGCATTAGAAGGACCGGTGGCGCGGCGAGGGGCGTGGCTCGGTAAAACTCTGGCGACTAATTAACGGCAGTAGTCGTTGAGAGAAAGTGTTAATTACCGGGAGCGCTTTGAGTCTCATAACTCACACACTAGGCTCATTAATGTCAACTCCACTTCATTGATTTAACAAGGTAACAGTGGCACGCACACACACACACAAAATCAACAGCCATATTTAATGGAAATACTACCACTAACTATTTTATGAGCATGACTTTGGTTTAATTTAACTTTAAATTAATGACAAATATATTTTGAGCATTCCTTTTTCTTTTATAAAATAACTGGATGTCTAGAAGGATGATTGGCCTTTATTTGGGTAGTCAAATATTTGATTAGTTGTACTTGTTGTGTATATTTCCTACCAGAAAGCTCTGAAAAAATCCCAATTAGCATTAACTTACATATCCTGATTCACAGACTGATCTCATGAAACGGCGTGTGTGTGACACGACAATTTGCATGCCATTATTGGCGTGTTATCAAGACGCATACTCGCTTTTTAGTGTGTGTGTCAACGCCGTTTGGCCTCCATTGAATTACATTACCTTGGGTTTATGTATGTTGACGCCCGCTGTATATACAGCATATACAAAACACACAGATAACTCAAAGTTTGTACAGATAACACGCCACTTGGCTTAAGAAAGATGGTGTGTATATTTACGCGATGTCATGTTGTGATTCATGACCCCAAAGTTAGTCATAGACTAGGACTGTGCAATTAATCGATTTCTGCACAAAAACAATGTCATGAAGAAAAACTATTATTATGCACAATACATTTAGCACGTCGACTCTTATTTTGTCTTGTGTTCTGATGGGAAATTCTAAAAAAAATGGGAAAAGTATGAAGGGAAATGTCACAGTTGAAGGTGTTTCACTGTTGATTTGTTCAACTGTTGAACTGACTGTTGACATCTTTCCAAAAGTCAACGAGTAATCGTGATTTCAATATTGACCAACATAATTGTGATTATGATTCTTTTGCATAAACCAGAGAATATTACATTTGTGAGCGCCTGGACTTTATCTGTAATTACTTAAACCAGTGGTCTTCAACCCATTTTAGGCCACGGACCCCTTAGCTGAAAAAGAGGCCGAGTAGGGACCCCCTACAGCATGTATTGTATACAATTGAGACAATTGAGCTGCAAATTAAACTTGGCCCAATGGATGAAAATAAATTGATATTATTTGTACATCATGTTTTAATGTTAAAAACACATGTGGAAGGACGGCTATCATAGTGGCTACCTTTTGTAGTAAGCTTATCTTCAGTATGTAAACTTTTTTTTTCAAAAATAGGCCAATTTATCTTTACTATTGATATGTTGAACTCAAGTATATTTTCACACTTAAATTTTTGAAAAAAGAAACTTTCAAAAAAACAACTAAATTTTTTATAATTTAGCAGCCCCCCTGCACTAATTGACGACCCCCTAGGGGTCACGGACCCTCTGTTGAAGATCTCTGACTTAAACAACAAACACAGACATTAAAAATCAATGTTATTACAAACATTAGTCCTCTTCCCAGAGTTAGTGGAAACCGAGCCATCACCACAAAAGAAGGGTTGTTTCATTATATTTCATCTGGGGATATTATTATTATTATTATTATTTTAGTATGGCCAAACCAGAAATCAAAGGATGGAAAGAAAGGAAGAAGAAACAGTAAAACAGAAGAACGGAGAGAGGTGAAGGAATGGAAAAAGGAGGAACAACACAGGAGAGGAGGGGTGGAAGAACAGAAGAGAAAGAGAACGGCAGACTCTATCGTGCAGGATGCTACTGTACTGCCTGCAGCTCATCCCCGCAAACAGGACACCTCAGAGGAGCTGCGGGCAGTACAGTGAGCACCAGCCACACTGGAGGTTTTGGGGGAGCCTGCATGCACAAAACTGATGGGAAACTGTTCTGTATGGCTGCTCCCATCCCTGGAACAGGGGCAGGAGAGGGGGAGGAGTAAGGGGAGGGCGGGGGGAAGAGGTCCATGAGATGAGAGGCAGCTCAACCAAATGCTCCCCATTAACAATAGTGAGGGCGGGAGGGAAAAAATAAGAAAAAGACAATAATGTTCAGTCAGACAACAGAGGACACGTGGTAAACAGTCAAACAAACTCTGAACCCCTCGCGGCTACACAACGCGGTGGTGGTCTACATGGTGGTGGTGGTGGTGACAGGGGATTAGGGTTGGGTGTCATTTTGATTTTTTCCGATACCGGTGAAAAAACGACACTTTTAAAAATAAAAAATAAAAAAAGGAGCACAAAACGATAGTTGGCGATGTTTAAGAACGGCCGGTTTATTGCTAAAAGGGTATTTTACAAATAACTCTGAATAGACAAGTTCAAGACCGGCGAGTTTTAACCCTTGTTTGGTATTTGGGTCAAATTGACCCATTTCAAATTTTTACAAGACGAAAAATGGTACAAGTTACATTTTTTTCTACCTGAAAATCAACGGCCTTACCTTATTTTCTGTAATAAACATGTATTCCTGACTCAATTCAGAACATTATTCTGGATATGACCACTTATGTTTTTCCATAGTGGATTTTTAATTGTGTGCTAGTAGAGACTGATGCATTCCCTAAACATAGATGTTATCTCAACTGTTTGAAAGTGAGATAAAGACAATATTTGTTAATAGATTATGAAGTAACATTGTATTTCAGAATTGCTTTTTAAAACCCCAAATAAGTCCCGGGTCAGTTTGACCCGAGGGACACAAGAGGGTCCAGAAGGTGAAGACAACACGAGGGTTAAGTGAATGCATCACTTTACACCGTTTGTCTGCATTTTAACTGTGTTTTTAAGCCAGCTGCCAGCTAACATTAAGCTAATGTTACTTGTTTAGTGTAGCATTAACTAACGTCACATGCATTGATGTTTCTGTTGGCTGTAACGCTCGTTTCGGACCATCAGAGGGCAGCGCAGACATTTAAGTGGCACCAAAATGAGGCACCGAAATCTGCATTGCTATTACGAGTAGATACCGGTCGTTAAGACACCAGCACCGAGTATCGGTACCCAACCCTAAAGGGAATTAGGACAAAATAAAAAGGAGTTATGAAATTGCCATTTGATTGGGTTAATTGAATTTTATAGAATTATATTGAGAGGTGTTTCTAGGCATAAATATCAGTAAGGGTAGACTAAATATTAGAAACACTTCACAGTATAATAATCAATAGAATAGAAAAGAATTAAACAGCACCACATACTACAGCCTCGGAAGTCAAGTAACTTTTAATTTATACAGCCCAATATCAAAAATCAGGAGGATCTGTCCATCATATGACACCCTCCATCCTTTGTCCCTCTAATCCAGGTGTCAGCAACCTTAGGCCTGTGTGTGGTAGCTTAACCAGTGTCTAAGAGATTATTTTTGAAAACGTTAAAGTGCCTTCTCATGCGCATGCTACATGACCTCTTTCACAACCATTGGGGGGTGAGTGCCTGTTATTTACAGTGGTTTAATTGCCTTTTACCCCCATCCAAATTACACAAAGGCCTTCCCTACTCTGCCTCTGAATGCAGCACGAGTGCGGGGGGAAATTAAACACAGCCTGACTGGGCTTGGTAGATTATGGCAGGCCTAATGTTGATGTGGCACACTGAGCCAAAAGAAGTTCAAAAAATGGCATTTCATATAAAGAAAGGTTGCCAACCCCTGCTCTAAATGTACCAGGAAAGATAGCACAGGGATCCGTCTCCCAGGACGCACAGACTGCAAATGCTAATAAAGTTTGTATGTTTAAAAAAAGAAAAAGAAAAATGCTAGTTATAATCCTGGCTCTAACAGTAATAGTTTATTTTATTGGATAATTAAAACTATTGATTTGTCAAACGTAATAAAACTAATAATTCAGTTTAAGGATGACAGGATAATTGATTATCATGTCAATTAAAAGTGAAAAGAATGGAAAGTTATGTTTTTAGAAGGAAATTGGCTGCAAGATAAATTATAGTATATTAAAGAAAAACAGAGATACCTTTGATTTGCTATAATTTGTAGCATGTGCAGAATCATACACGGAGCATTTTTTCTTGCAGTTATTATAAAAGGTTAAAAGGTTTTCAATCCCATTTCGATTACTCAAAGCATTTTTTTCATATTAATGAAACTTACTAGGCATGAGCATGGGCAGTGTGTGAGATTGTCTAAAGCAGATTAGGTGTGCATTAGGCAACTATGTGCAGATAAAGAAAACAACATCTATGTGTGACTGTTACACAATATAACCGACAGACCAGACCCTGCTAGTTCCTCCTGGTTATCTAGAGGGGATAAACAACCTGAGCCTTTTGAGTTTGTCATCCTCGAGCAACAGCCTCACCCTCTCGTTCCTCCTCCATGTGGCTGATGCGGAGGGCCATGACGGTCTTCTCCTCCTTGGCCCGGTCTCTGGCACTGACTGCCTCAGCTACCATCTCCTGCCACTCCAGCACCTGGCTCTGAGTGTCGTCGGCACTGCCTGACTCGCTTGCCTAAGTCAAGAAGGAGCAGAGAGTCACAGGAGACCAACAATAAGCAGGTAAATGTAGACAAAGGAACTTTTTTTTTGCATGATAAGAGAAAATTAGGCTTTACAATCTATATCTTAACTTCTAGCAAACTTGCTAGTGTTCACTTTGCATTAGCAAGTTGCATTTAACCCATTTGTGCCGGATGCTTCATGTTGCGTTGCGCAACTCTGAACCTCCTGCCGGCCGCTGCGTGGCGCAAAGGATCATCCAGCACTTCTTCATCATCATCATCATCATCATCTACCACATCCTCCCTCCCAAACTCCTCACTATCTTCCACCTCAATGTCCCCGCCCTCGCTGTCCACATCCTCCTCTGTGGGAGTGCTCGTCTCTCAAGAAATCATAAACAAACGCACATGTATGTCTGGTTGATTGACATGATTTTCAGCAAACTACAGTACATTTTAGTGGTCACATGGCTTTAAATGGCCAACAAGACCCTCCCTCATGTGTATTTGAACCAATGACAGAGCGTTCTCTGCTGCACGCGTCATGAAAAGACCGACGAATCCAAAACGCTGCGCCACGCAGCGGCCGGCAGGAGGTTCAGAGTTGCAACGCAGTAACCGGCGGTAGATGTGATGTGTCGGCGCGAAGCATCCGGCACAGACGGGTTAAAGCTCTTCTTTTCTTTCGGTGTTGCTCTCTGCTGGACGGCGCTACGTCATGTCAAATCAAGATCATTTTATCGTCAATATGTGCCAGACATGCAGAGGAATAGAAAAAGTTTCTCTCCGACCCATGGCGCAATATAGGATCAAAAGGATCAAACTTTATTCTTAATCGTCACATACACACAGTACAATGTAGTGTATGGGTATTTAATCCATCCGAGGTATTAAGAGCTGTGGACAGCTATACATACAGTATAGCAATGTGGGGTTCAATGTCTTGCTCAGGGACACTTTGACATGTGGATGACCTGGGATTGATCCACCAACCTTGTGGTGGTGGGGCAGCCATTTTACCTGTGACCTGTGACCCTGTTGCCTGCCTGTAGGTTAATGACCGGTCGACTATCGGTGAGAAAAATAAATTCTAAATTAGCATCCCTAACCCCTGACCTGAGAGGCGGCCCTCTTGGTGAACTGCTCCAGGTCTGCTTGTAGTGTCCTCTGTTGCTCCTCATATACCACCAGCTTAGCCCCCAGCATTTCTTGCAAAATACATCAAACACACAATGTTAATTTTTGGCATTACAGCTACCAGTGACAGTGCAGATTCAACTCTAATCATTCTTCTTCTTTTATTGGGCTTTGTTTTGGCCTGTAATGGATAGGACAGCAGAAGACAGGACAGTGGGGGAGAGAGAGAGAGGGGGATGACACGCAGCAACATACAACCAGGGGAGCTACCAGGGCTACCCTATTTAACGCCAATACTGTTGAATTTAAGACAGTAGGGGAATGAAATTTGAAAAAAAAAAATATATATATATTAAGGATGACAGAATAATTGCATATATATGTATGTGTGTTGACAGAAGGCACTCAGGTTGGATTTTGGTACCATTCTTTGTTTTGAGCTCTTCATATTGCTCCACTTTCCAGAGGATTTCCTCTCTCTCCTCCTCCAGTGTTGTGATACGACTCCGCAGGGCAGTCAGGTCTGGGGGGGCACCTCCAGCCTAAAGGGGCAAAATAAACAAGATTTAAATGGGTCTCATTTAATTTATTTATTTTTTGCAGCCATATTTAGAAGAGTTCTTCTTGCTTCCTCCTTTTGATGTGTTTTATACATTTGAGAGGACACTGACACGCTGTAGAAGTTTTCTGTAATTCCTTTTGGATCACTTAAAAAGAAAAAACCTCTTTGATGTTACATGAACTACCAATTGGGTGTGCATTTTAATTAAGGGAAAGAAATATCAGGAAATCTCTAGCAAGGAGCATAATAACTATACATTTTTGAAAATTGGATCTGAACATTTTGTCATTGTCTCACATGGCTTTTCTTCAACTCTTCTTCCAACTGTCTGATCCGAGATTTAGACCAGGCTTTCATTTTCAGGAACTTGGCCTCTGATCTGCTCGCCTCGTCCGTTTTTTGCTTCGCTTGGGCTGCAACAAATGAAGAGAGAGAAAGTCAGATGGAACTGTGATATTCAAGGCTATAGGAAGGTAGACATGGTTTCTAAAGACAGTCCACAGATTTAAATGTATTGCCATTACAATAAATAGGCCTCATTGTTATACACGTGTACAGTATACAAATTAAATATAGCAAAAACATGGGTGTATTGTGTCTTGTTGGAGTTAAAAAGGCAACTTTTTGATAGATGCTGGCAAACAAAATGCTCTAGTGTGTTGTCAAACATTTTTGACTTAAAGAAATGCATGACAGTCTTAAAGGGGCACTATGCAGTTTTGGCCATTTTGATGCTCTTTTCTTGCTTTTTGTTCACAGTTCATGAGCAGCTTCATTCAAAGAAAAGAAAAATACAGATTCAGACAACAATTACACATATAGTACAAAGATGAGAGATTATGTTCTTTACAAATTAAATAAATGTGATGTGCATTCCTTTTAGAAAGCAAGACATTTTTAAAATATTTCTCATGATATAGTGTCTCTTAAAGTGTATTATTCAACTTTTTTTCTTAAAGAGGGAAAAGAAAATCATAATACTCAATACTATTGAATCAAAATGAAGGAAAACTGGAATACAAATTGAATCAGCCCCCATGTATTGTGAAGGAATCGAATCGGGACAAAAGCATTTGTCCCAGTCCTGCTGAATAAACAAAGTAAGGAACAACCAACCTTCCAGCTCAGCGATCCTTTGGTTGGAGGCTGAATCTGCGGGCATGCTTCCACTTCCTGTGGCCTCCTGACTGGGAGATGATGCCCCTACCGAGGGCTTCCTCAGCTCCTGCAGCTGCCCCAGGAGATCCTGCTGCGTTTGGGCCATCTGTGCCTGATGCTGCTCAGCCAGCCGCTGCACCTCCGCCTGCTGCTTTTCCATCAGGTCGCGGAGTTGTGCTCGCATCACATGCTTCTCGGCCTCCATCTTGGATTCCAGGCTCTCTCGTTCCACGTGTAGTCGACGCAGACGCTCTGCAAGCTCCTGTGGGGGGAGAAAAGACAATTAAGAGGCAGGAATGTAAATGGGGCTGCACAAATTTTTTTTAATTCTTTTTTTAATTGAAGGAATTGCACAATACAAGTTATATATGTCAAACAATACATGTCCCTTCAGTTTTTCTTTTTTAATAGACAGGAACAAAATTACCCTCACCCACCCTTCCCATACCACTCTTGGCAGTTCACACCACCACCAAAGAAATAAAATAAATAAATAATAATAAACAAATACAAATAAAATAATAATAATAAATTAAATAATATTAATGTACATTCTCACAGCTATGCATCAATCATTAAACATACTTACAAAACGAGTACAAGTAAAAAAAACAATAAAAAATGTCTCTCACACTTCAGGCAGTACTTTAAGATTCTCAAAATATGTCACAAAGGGTTCGGCCATTTTAAGTAAAATTTCTGGACCGAACCTTTCAATGTGAATTTGACTTTTTCTAGTTTAAGAAAGAATAAAACATCACTTAACCACTTAGACCACTTAACCATTTAGACGACAAATCTAAATTGTCGTGTGTTAAATCAGCAGGAGAGATGGAACATCTATTACAACTCCCGTCCGTTATTAATCCCAATTTTATCGAAATCACAGAGGCAAAATATGAAGGGGCAGTGTCATTTGACTCAATAGTTGAAGAGGAATGAAGGAATATATCTAACATATATCTAGGGATAATACTCTCTATAACCCTGGATCACAAAGGCCGAGCACGTCATCACAAAACGCACACCAAGAGGAAAAGATTGTTTTAAGTGAAGAGGTGGTGCTCCTGACCTTTATCTGTTGATCCCTGCCATCCACCTCACCCTGGAGAACATCAATGACCTGCGTTTTACCCAGCAGCACCTCCTCCTTCTCATGAAGCTTCTGTTTCAGAGCCTTCAAAAGCTGAAAAGCAGGCAACCAACACAGAAAACCTTTAATAATCCACGTGTTGCATGGAAACATGCGACTTAAAAGTAAGGCCCTCTTCCGTTGCAGAAATACATATTTGACCTTTGTTCACTTACATACTTGTACAGTACCAATATTACAAATACAATACATACGATTCTGTGAACTAACAGAAGTTAAAGGTGCTCCTAGTGACGTCACTTCTTGTTGACGTCGGAAGTATTGTCAAACAAAACTTAGGCTAGCTCGCCCTTCCCTCCTCCTCATCCCGTCTAGCAGATAGCAGCTAGCAGATAGTGAGAAGATGTTTTTTTACAGTGTGTTCTCGGGACAGGCAGCTAGCAAATAGTGAGATGTTTTTTACAGTGTGTTCAGGGGACAGGCAGCTAACAGATAGTGAGATGTTTTTTACAGTGTGTTCAGGGGACAGGCAGCTAACAGATAGTGAGATGTTTTTACAGTGTGTTCAGGGGACAGGCAGCTAACAGATAGTGAGATGTTTTTTACAGTGTGTTCTGGGGACAGGCAGCTAGCAGATAGTGAGATGTTTTTACAGTGTGTTCAGGGGACAGGCAGCTAGCAGATAGTGAGGAGATGTTTGATAAAAAATGTTTATAGCCTAACAAACGTGTGACATCGCTTAGGGCACCTTTAAGTGTTTCCTCACTGCTTCATTTAGAAATTCAGAGTGTTGTCACTACCTGCTCTAAGTCTGCACTGGCGTCAGACTTAGCTGCTAGCTTGAAGAGCTCCTGTTCGTGCATCTGGTTAATCTCCAGCAGCTGGTTGTCTTTCTGAATAATGATGTCTTTGAATGTCTGGATCTAAAAAACAAACAGTGCACAACATCAGACATAAGATAGCAGCACTTCTCATGACAAATAGAGACAACTAGAGCGGCAAAGATGAATCCATTAGTTGTCAATTATTAAATGAATCCACAATGATTTTAATAATGGATTTAATCGAGTCAATCTGAGTCATTTTTTGTGAGAAACAAAAAGCAAAACTGCTCTGATTCCAGCTTCTTAAATGTAAATATCTTCTAGTTTCTTCTCTCTGTTCCAGTAAACTGAATATCTTTGAGTTGTGGACAAAACGAGACATCTGAGGACGTCGTCTTGGGCTTTTTGAGAAACTCTAATCATCATTTTTCACCATTTTCTGACATTTTAGAGACCAAACACCTATTCCATTCATTCAGAAAATAATCAACAGATTAATCAACCATGAAAATAATCATTGCAGCCATACAAAGTAGAACAACAGAATCTGAATTCCTACATTTAAAGAAATACCGTTTATACTGTATTTACTCATTTATTCTGCATTAACTGTTTATGAAACTCAACACTTCCTGCACAGATGTTTGAGATTAAAAGCCTTCCAGTGGCTAAAGGGAATAGTTATTTAAGAACGTACTGTGTTGTAGGTTGTCTGTCACTTTTCATTTCAACACAAGCGTCACTGCTTAACAGTGCTCCTGTGCAACCAGGCAGACATATGCCAGAGTAGAAACAGAGAAACGTACGTTCTGTTTGTACATGGTCTCCTTTTGAATGTACTGCTCCTTCTCTGTGGCCAGCAGCTCTTTGAGGCTGTCTGTCTGCTCCTGCAGCAAACTGTAGCGCTCCTCCGCATCTCCCACCTTCTTGGTCAGGCTTTGCACCAGCAGCTGCAGATCCTGCATTGCTCCACTGTCCTCTGCCACCTGAGGAGGTAAAGCGTAGATCAACATACAAGTTTGCCATAAACATCCATTACGGTTATATTGGGTTGAACTTAAAGGGGCGCTATGCAGTTTTGGCCATTTCTTCTTCGCTATTTTTGCGAGACGACCACCATTCAACCCGGAAAAAGTCATATAACCATTCCAATGACTCAGAAGCTGTTCAGTTAAAGTAAATTAAGCTAAAAAAACACTGCATAGTTCCCCTTTAAAATGAATGACAGCCTGGGAACACTGTAAACCCAAGATGTGAAAAGATGATGATCTTGGGAGGTGTATGACCTTTTGTGGTGGTGCAGGTGTGATGGGCTGATCTCCTGCCAGTGCTGTTTGCAGGTGAACAATATAGGCTTCTTTTTCCGCTAGCTTCCTGTCCCTCTCTGTCAGCATGGCGTCCATTTCCTCGCCCCGCTGCCACTGTAACTCGACCTCCTTCCTCTAGAAGAAATCAGAAACCAGCATTCAGTGACTGAAGACCAGCGGTATCCCCTTTACCTTAGAAACCATGCCACAAGAAGGCAAATTAAAAAGTAAAATAACAATTACAATATTTTTATTTTACAGTGCAAGATGTAAATATATCATCCCAAGTTCTTTGTTTCATACTAATGTTAAATATGGTTGCTTATGTACTGTATGCACAAACCACCAAAGCAAAGTCCTCTATTTAAAAAGGCAGAAAAGGCTTTTGAGCCGTGATTTAAAAGAACTAAGAGTTGGAGCAGATCGCAAGTTTTCTGGGTGTTTGTTTCAGATATGTGGTGCATAAAAGAAAGAAAGAAAGATATAGCCCCACACACACACACACACACACACACAGCCCCACACACACACAGCCCCACACACACAGCCACACATCAACTATAAGGCACAAGGGACTTATAGTTGGACTGAACTAACAAGACAGGAAGTTGGAAAGCCTTTTCTAATTGGTCCTTTTGGGCTCAACTTGTTTTAATCCATAAAAACTATTTATAATAAATGTTCCACCCATCACTTTGCAGCCCGTCTTTGTGATCCTCAAGCAAAACAACGTCGCCAATACAGTACATACGCCTATGAGGTGAACAAATCCATCTCATTTTACTGTACATGAAGATACTTCACCTTGTTTTCCAGTTCCTCCTGTCTTTGTGCAAGCTGCTGTTCTAGTTCCTCCACCTTTTTCTTTAGCAAGACAATCTTCCCCCGACTGGCATGCTCTCCTCCTCCTTCTGAAGACCCCTACAAAGGAAACAGAAAGACAACGCTAAAAGATTGACACACACATCTCAAATTTCCTAAGATATTAGCCATAACAACTTCATAAGTCAACTGTGTTTCTTTAAAGTGACTTTGGTAGCGGTTGTGCCACCTAGTGGTAAAAAAAAACTTGACTGTTCAATGAATATACTCCAGATTAGGGCTGCTCAATTATGAGAAAAAATCATAATCCCAATAATTTTGGTCATTCTGAAATCACGGTAATTTACCATGATTGCTCATTGACTTTTGGAACAATGTTGCATTCATTGAATTTAAAAAAAACTGTGAAAATGGTAAACAAATCAACAGTGAGAACACCTCAAACTGGGAAATTTCCCATCATACATTTCTTGTTAGACCTTTTTTTTCATTCAGAAAAAACACACGCAAAAAAAGTGAAAAATAAGTTTCTCTCGATTACTTTGTTTTTGTTCGGGCAGAAATTGTAATCAGGATTAAAAATGTGATTAATTGCACAGCCCTTCTCCAGACTGTACAGAACCTTTAACCAGAACCGAGACACATGATCGAACCACTCCTGTTTTAGGCTCCTTACTCTGGCTCCCAGTATGAATAGATTGTGAGATTTTAACTGATCATTTTTAAGGTTCTTCATGTACTTGCACCCTGCTATAAATATGACATCCTAGTACCGTACTGTACCTTTTCCAGAGGCCCGGTGAAAACTAAAGGGGACAGAGTGTTTGCTATCAGGACCCCGAGGGCGTGGAACAACCTGCCCGCAGATTTAAGTTAGCCGTCTCCTTTAAGTCCCTTTTTAAAACATACATTTATCAAAGAGCCTTTCCTGATTTTATGTGAGCTTAAACCTTCTGTGAACTGTCTTTTCAAAATGATTTCCTATTCTCCTAACGTATGGGTGAAGCACTTTGTAACGCGGATTTTAAAAAGTAAAAATATTTTTTCTTTTCATTTTTTCTATAAACTAAATAAATAACACATCCGCATTAGAATTGTGCATAAATACAAAGTGAAAATAGTAAATTCCTGCATATATATGTGTGTGTGTGTGTGTGTGTGTGTGTGTGTGTGGGTGGGTTGTGCGAGAGTGTGTGTGTGTGTGTGTGTGTGTGTGGGTTGTGCGAGAGTGTGTGTGTGGGTTGTGCGAGAGATAGAGTGTGTGTGGGTTGTGCGAGAGAGTATGTGTGTGTGTGTGTGTGTATGTGGGTTGTGTGAGAGTGTGTTTGTGTGTGTATGTGGGTTGTGCGAGAGTGTGTGTGTGTGTATGTGGGTTGTGCGAGAGTGTGTGTGGGTTGTGTGAGAGAGTGTGTGTGTATGTGGGTTGTGTGTGAGAGAGTGTGTGTGTGTGTGTGTGTGGGTTGTGCACGAGAGTAGTGTGTGTGTGTGTGTATGTGGGTTGTGTGAGCGTGTGTGTGTGTGTGTGTGTGTGTGAGCGTGTGTGTGTGTGTGTGTGTGTGTGTGTGTGGTACCTTTTTGCTGTGTGTTGGCGTGCCCTGACCTCCCTGTTGTTTCTTCAGCTCCTCCAGCTGCGCGTTGAGGGAGGTCACCTTGGCCTTGTTCTGCAGACGCAGCTTCGATAATTTGGCCTCGCACGTCTCCTTCTCCACCTGAATCACACAGACAATTTCTTCTTCACCTCAAGTTTCATGTAATATAACTCAAGTGCGTAGTTGCCCTGTCAGCCGCAGCCCGTGCTGAAGCACTCCTTACAAGAACAAGTGACGAGATGCTGCCAAAACGTGGATGGATGAATAGAGGTGTAATCTGCAGAGTGGATGTTTTTTTATTAAAAGAAATGCGTTTTCTACTATATTCAGTCTGCAGCGGGAGCCGGCATAAACTTCAGCGCCATAAACGAGGCAACTGTCTGTGGTTTGTTCAGCGCCAGAGTCGAGTCGGTAAACGAGGCAACTGTCTGTGGTTTGTTCCCAGTCTGTAGCAGCAGAACAGTCGAGTCGGTTACCTAATGTTGCTTTTTCATGGTGAGTGAACACTGCACCAGACTGCATTGAAAAAATAGCCTTTTAAATGCTACATTGCTTTTAAGGAAATAACATGAGTAACAGGCCAAACCAGTTTCAAAAGTGACATTTTCTTTTTAAATATGTGCTGTGTGATGGATCCAGTTCATGCTGATGTGAAAGAGTGGTTCAAAAAGTGACTTAATATTTAAAAAAAACATTAAAAGGTCCAATGTGTAGGAACTTCTCCCCATCTAGTGTTAAGATCATATATCGCAATCAACTCTCTCACGCCACGCAGTTCAAAAGGACGTATCACAGCTACGGCAGCTTCAAAAAGCCGGCCTCTTGCTCTTTTTCAATATACCTTTTCTTTTTCTGGGTGAAGAAGAAGACTCCTGCTCCTGAAATGTGTATTTTGAATAAGTGTGGTCCTCCTTGTCTCCTTCTCCAAACTTGACAGGGCCGGGAAGCAATAATACCAATTAGCAGCACCTGTGAGTGTATCATGCTGTCAAGGCGGAGCCGTATGTCCTGTATGTCCCTTACCAGAGAACGTAATTCAAGATGGAGCATGGAGCGTCGACCCCAGTTCATGTGGATGCAAATGTAAAATTTCAAGCCAATAGGAATACTTGGAACTGATGGTGATGGTCAATATTCATGAAAACGGACGACTTTGTGAACAGGCAACACCGATTTTGATAATGAACAACTAATCACGTTACACACGGGACATTTAAAGTGTTCAGCAGCAGTAGTGGTATCAGTACTACCTACACACCCAACCAGCCTACTCTTTCTTCAATCGACCCGCCAGACTAAAGCCTTGACCTAGGGGGAAACACTGGCACTCTTAGACTTAGATTTTATTAATCCTTTTGAGATGACTCCCGCAAGGAAATTGAAATTTCCAGCATCCATTTTAGCAAGAAAAGAAGAATACAATACATAACATAATGCACAGGACAACACACAGTACATGTGGTCACATGAAGGGATTTTTTGAGGTGACTGGGGAGGGTGGAAAAACCAGGCAGGGGGGAAATGTTTCCACACGACAAAGTAGACAGAAATAGGAGATAAGAGGGGAGAGTAGGAAAGCACGACTGCACTCGAGTAAGTAAAAAGAGCTAAAAACTGGAGAGCTAAGGAGAGGCAGCCTATAAGGTAAGGTAGCTTCTATGCCAAACATCTACTATATCATTGCTAACCTCTAATCTCACATTCCTGTCTTTACTATAATGTAGCAGACTTTGACTTGGCAGTTTAATAGTTAACTAGACACAGTGGTTTTTTACTGAATGATTTCAGAAGCAGAATCATGAGGATCAATCATCACTCATGTGACCAACTGTGTCAGGCTCAGGCTGATCCAAATCCCTCTCATATAGGCCCCAGAGCATGAACTATAACATTCAGTACTAGGAAAATTACATTTAAAAATACACATTGATGTGTGTGACTTTTTGTTACAGGATAATGTCGATTTGATGACAATAAGTTGTATTCAAAATGTAATCTTACATTTGTTTGTTGTTATCAAAACCAGAAGTGGTAAGTCTTTTGTTTTTCTTTATGTGCCATTGAAAAATAAAAAGATTTATAAAAATTTGATATCACTATTGTAAATACACAATGACTGACGTAAACCAAAACTTGAAATCCACAAGAACCGCTGTGCATAGCTCCAGTGTAGTTGTAGTTCATTCACGCTAATATCTGAAAGAAACGCGTCTCAGCGCAGTGTTTCCACTTCAGGTTAGTATGAGTGAGGACTGCGTTTTGCTGTGTAACGTGTGTTAAATGACACTGACCTATTCAACAGTGATCATAACGGAGGAATTTCCTTTCAGTTGGCGATTACTCATTAATTAGCGCACCTCTTTACTAGTGACAGGGGACAGGGGACAAACTGTCCTCACCTTGAGTTGGTCATCTTTGGAGCGAAGTGCTGCATCTTTCTCCCGGATCATCTCCTTCAGCTGAGTGACAAGCAGCTCGGTTTGGGTGAGCCGCTCCGACATTTCTTCTACAGTAAACTCACCAGCACCAGCACCAGCACCAGCACCAGCACGGGAGAGCCTGGACCCTGGGGAGAGATGGGGGAGACGGTGGGCTAGTGACCAAAATAACGGCACTGTATTTGGTTTTTAAGTCTGCACCGAATGCACATCCTGATTAATCAAATGAACACACAATGTGTTGGAATGAGTACACCGGTATTTGTTTGCAACAACATTTTAGAGAGCAATATCTGAGCAATATCATCTGGAGTTGATCTGGAATACACTGCCAGCTTTAGAGTGTGTGTATTTAAGTGTGTGTGAGATTGAAGAGCCCAAGGACGGAGAACCAGAAGACAACAGAACATTTTTAAAACGGGGTTTCTGACTGAAAGAAGCTCTGAAATGGGGCAGTAGGGATGCACTGTTTCCACTTTTTCAATACATAAATATTCATTTCCAATATCAAGTGCTTATCCAAATGCATGTTATGTTTTTTATTTTATTTAAAATATTCATTTCTCACTGTGTCAACCCTATAGGGATTATTGCCTAAGTGTAAGGCAGTGGTTCCTAAACTAGGGCGTGTGCGGAAAATATGATTAAATAATGCATGGCTGCACTGCTTGCAAAGCATGTACAAGTTTGTGAAAAGACTGCTAGGTGAACATAAAGCAGACGCCGAAGCTACACCAAACTACCAAAACAAAGTCAGGAATATGATCTAAGGAGCCTGATTCGACGGGGAGACAGCCAATCTCCCAGTCGAAGTCGAGCATCGTGTCTCGTTGACGATCCCGTCGCAGAGAAAAGCAGATCTACAGTACATTCAACTTAAAGGGGCTTTATGGGCATGGGTAACTGACGTTTACATCGCAAAAGCAAGTGTGACATTAAACAAACATTAAAATATTTTTTAATCTACAAATGGGGGTAATGCAGAAGGCAATTTTATCAATCACTGCATTCTTAGCAAGATTGAATATAGAGATAACCTTATTAGACAGTAGAGTAAAAAGGAAGGGGGTGAAGAGCAGTGATCCTCCCTCACAGGAAGTGTGAGCTTTGGTTTCTGAGTTGAAGCCCTGTGCTCAGCAGTCTACCTAATTCCAGTCAATCGGCACATGAAACAGACGGCAAAGCTTTCGTTGTGTTAGCGTCGAGCTAATTCCACTGCTAGTAATAGTAAAGCAGCACAAGGTAACATGAAAGTAATGGCGGATGAGGTGTAGAAATGGTCCTACAAATATATGAATATAGCATCATTTTTGTTTTAATTTTCGGACATACTGTATGCTTGTTTTTTTTTTAAAACGTCTCAATGGAAACAAGCTGTGAGACACAAATGATTACTCATACACAAACCATGTGACCGTTGTGTAGACACAGACTACAATTCAATGTGATCATTCAAGTAATGGAAGATATGTACTTACTACTGAGCCAGGCTCTCCCTCGTCACCTGACAGCCATTTCAGCATGGTTTTAGTTTAGACCTAAAACACACACACACACACACACAAAATGATTCAGAGTCCAGAATCCATATCCGACAAAATCATAAGACTGAGACTAATAATTCTGTTAGTCGAGCACAAACCTAATATATTCCACATACTTTATAATGGTCTAAAGGAATGAGCAGTTCATCCCTTATAGAGTTACTTGCAGGCAATACAAGTCTTCTCTCTCTCTCTCTCTCTCTCTCTCTCTCTCTCTCTCTCTCTCTCTTTTAAAATATTTACAAGCATCCTAGAATGGCAGATAAAAGATGAAGTAAATGGCTTTCAGGTAGCTATTTTGTATAGTACGTATTTTTTGGGGTGTCTCCTTTGTGTCAGTTTGTCTGTATGTATGTATTTATCAAAGTCAAAGTCTGCTTTATTGTCAATTTCTTCACATGTCAAGACATACAAAGAGATTGAAATTACGTTTCCCTCTATCCCACGGTGGAGACAAGACATATTTTACACACACAGGTCCACAGACAAACATAACATTCAACTAAACAATATAAAAAGTAAAAATAAGAAGGCACATACAATGAAGAAAATAAGAGCAGCAAAATTTGAGTTAAAAAATGTGCAATTGTGCATATGTTTGTGTGTTTGGTTTGTACCTCTCTTGTAATGTGTTATGTGTACTTTTTACCTGGACCTTGAGTCTGCAAAATAAAGAAATATATATATAGTACATCGGCCAACCTCCCCAGCAAGCCCTCAGAGGTAGGCCAAGTGGTCCAAGTGATTGTTGGGATGTAGGCCAATCAGAGAATCATACATACCGATAATTATAAAGCCTCTCTCAATTCCCAGTTGGAAGGGCACAGCCTTGCTTTAAAAACCAGACTGACAGGTGTGGCTCTTGGTACGTGTTGTAGCTAGACCTACAAACACCTAGAAGAGTAAAGAGGCCTCTTTAACGTTGAGTACACCGACAGCCTGCATGGTTTGCTTAATTCCTCCAGCCTGCAGATCAGTCCAACCCACGACGTGACGCAGGGGGAAAATCAGGTCAGACTGGTCCACAGTGGGACAACCTACCCTCGATGATGCTAACTGTGGCTATATGATTTGTGTCTTGAATTTCCTGATCCATCGAACTTGTGCAATGCAGGTTATTTACACAAACACAACATGATGGGATGGATGAGTACTGGCGATAAACAGCAAGTGCACAGTCCGATGCAGACCAGCTCCAGGTTGAGAGGACTGCATTGTGATGAGATGGATTCATGTTAAAGATACTGCAGACAGACATGCAACTGTGCTCGCAGTTTTCAATAAACCTAAAACGCAGAATGCATATAAAGTAATGTTGCCTGAGCTGAGTAAAACTCCCATTTAAACACTGTATTGTTAGCAGTGTAGCGCCACTAAAAGGGAGCAAAGGTTTCAACATATGCTAAGTTACTAGCTAGCTTGCATCTCCAAATGCTATGCAAACACACTAACCAGCGACTAATTTGAAAAAAGCTTCCAACTTGTGCCAGAAGAGAAGGCCTCGGGGGTCTGGGGGTCGGCAACTGGTCCAGTTAATTAAACAAATACCAGTTCTAGCTAACGTCAATCCAACTAGCTAGCTAGCTAACTTTATTTTGCTACATGCTAACTTCGCTAGCATCTCTTGACTAGCCACTTGATGAATTAGCTCAGCCAAGCAGCTCGAACCCGTTAAATGTTACTTTTTAAGTGCTTACCGGATTCACAGCTTCATGAAGAATCCACGTGAAACCTCGCAACGTCGACAGAATCTCGTAAAATTACATTTTATTCCACTTGGCGACGATGGGACAGAGATATGCATTGGTCACGTTTGTCAACAGACAACTGGGAGGAAGCTGCGCATGCGTACTTGCGTCATTGTGACAGGTCTCCAGAAGAGGCCTGAGCTCAGACAACTGGGAGGAAGCTGCGCATGCGTACTTGCGTCATTGTGACAGGTCTCCAGAAGAGGCCCGAGCTGTTCCGTCAAAGAGAAAGGGAAGTTTAATATTCATAAACCAAAATATTCCCATTAAAGACCATGTTTTAAACTATTCCAAATTAAAATTGACATAGTTTGAGTCTCTTAAATTAGTAACAAATAAGAAAGCTATAACTATAACTGATATACACTCAAATTTATTTAATTAAAAACATTTGTTGTCAATATCATTAACAAGGTTTGTAACTCTGTCACATTTATATTTTCATTTTTCTATTATTTTGTTCACTTTATAGATCCATTCATATTGTAATTAATACTTCTGTTAACTGGTCTCATATTATATAAGTTGCAATATCTTTCTTTATAATTTTATGTTTTGAGCTGTGATGACCGAATGTTTGTAAATGTATCTTTAAATAAATACATTTTAAAAAATCCATCAAAGAGGAAACAGCCATGTGCATGCGGATTTCTTTGCTTGTTTCAAGCTATTTTATATTTTTGTCTATTTTTTCATGCACAAACATTTAATTGGAGCTGTCATTGGAAATACAATGGTAACTTCTTTGAAAAACAAAGAAATGGACATATAGGAATAAAATAGAATAGAGGAAATATAGTAAAAGTACATTCAATTAAATATAGAATGACAATAATAATAATAATAGGCCTACATTGTATTTATATAGCACCTTTCAAAACACAGATACAAAGGGAGGGAGAAGAAGAAGAAAGCCAGGGGTGATGACATCCAGGTGGGCAACCATGCCTTTGCATATGCAATCAGGCCTCAATACATTCAGTCAAAGGTTACATTAAAAAAGCATTCAGCATGATCAAATACAAGGAAACCTAATAACGTTGAACTGGTCAAATGTGATTTTATTCAAATGTAATACAGCACGATCAAAGACAACTTCCCTTCCCACGCCTGCTGATGTGTGACACAAACACTGACACATTAACTCTCCAGTCCCTTTAAGTAAACCCTACATGACCTTTTACTGTATGGATTGAGCCTGTCTTCCTAATTTTAGCCTTTAAGGCTCTTTGCCTTACAGTATGATATCTACTGGCTTCACAAACACCCGCCCCTCCCCCCTCACAAATGTCTGTACATACAGTATGTTCAACTGCAAAACCATATGAGTTGGACAACAACAAACAACTAAGTCTATTGCAAGTATTCTCCTAGAAGATAGGAAAACAGATTTAAAATGTTACTTTGAAATATGGGTGCCAGTAATTTGAATGAACATGCAAAATATACAGTATGTGTGTCTGTGTCTCATCAGTGTCTCTGCAAAGCCAAAGGTATATACTGTAGGTATATATCATAGGCTACTATTAGGAAAAGAGCCTTAAAGGCTAAGACTAAGTCAGGCTAAATCCATACAGTTAAAGCTCCCATAGGCCTCCAGGTGACTAAAGCTACCACTGAGGGTGTTTGTCTGTATTCTTGTGAGAAATGCATAATAGCTGCTAGTCAAGCTAATGTAGAATTAGCATACTAAAACACTACAACATGCTTTTGGCAACAAAATCAATCAAGCAATTGTATTTGTCACATGAAATCGTACAAGCTTCTGTACAACTGCAGTGAGATGTTATTCCATCAGCTCCTTTTTAACTAATGCATGATTCATCATAACGTAGAATGTGGACGTCAGATGGACACATAGAATAAGAGTCCCACGGTTGAAGCGCTAGCACTCCAAGACCTAGCCAAATCTCGATGAAGGGACACCACAGCTCCCAACATCCCGCAGAAAATCAACGCAGGTTTTTTTAATCAAATATCCGCTGGCTGTTAAATGCATTAAAAAACACGTGATTTGAACAATGATAAGACAAAACATTTCTTTTCAGTTGTGCGCACAGGATTGGTTGTGAACAAAAAAAAAAACCATTTAATTAGAAATACTAATGAAAATATATTAATCTTGTAATTCAAAAAAGTGTCAAGGCCACCCATTTGGTGGTCCGAAGTTGCAGTCTGTGTTTTGTCTCTCCACGCTTGCCTCGGTCCGCCCTCGAGCAGTCTTGGTTACCCACTGTGGTGCAGCAGCAGGCCTTCTTCTTCTGACTGTTAATTGCCACATGGGCGTCAAACGGCAATTTCCGGGTCTGAAAAGTGAAGCCTATATGCTGAAGCTCCTTAAAGCTGCGTTCTGTCTCATTTCCAGCAGGCGGTGACTCCACTGGCACCAAAAAGAACTCCGTTTCTATAGAAGTCTATGAGAAAATGAGCCTACTTGTCACTTGATTTAATACCTCGGTCAACATTACCCTAACAAGATGGCAACGGTCAAAATGCTAACTCAAGGCTTCAACATGTCGGCCCACAAACCACTGGGTGACATCACCGATGCTACGGCCGTTATTTTTACAGTGTGTGGCGGGAGTGGCCGTCCTTCTGGCACTACACGCAGGTCTTGGGGGTTGCTGGTCTTTCAGATTGGCTTCTTGCTCTTCTGCAGGCCCTCTTCCTCTCACACTGAAGCAGCTGTTGTTCTTAGACGCTCTGCAGACCCCTCTGGATTTAAAACCGTTCTGTTGGTGGCTTTCAGGTCATATTTAGCAGCTTTGTAGTGTGTGTGGCCGCCAGGATGGCCTTATCCCTGGAGGCAGCTGGAGGGCCTTTGGGGGCAACTAGTCCGCATAAAAAGTGTCTGAAGTTTCTAACATCCAAGTCTCCTGGCGCGTGAAGACTTCAGAGAGCTACTGTGCCTGGCCAAGAAATATTCCAACACACAAGTTTCCTTAAAATCACAACATATTGTTTTTACACTTTAGTTTTTGTACAGAATAAAGATACAACATGTTAGTCAGTGACCATGAGAAAGCGTGAACTTTGGACAGAGCCCTGCTTCCAGTCTCTATGCTAAGCTAAGCTAAACGTACTGTCTCCTGGCTGTATATTTAGCATGACATGAGAGTGGTGTTGATCTCCTTATCTTGCTGTCATGAAGAAAGTGAATAAGCTTTAATCCTCTAATGTAGAAGTGCTTCTTTACGAGGGCTTAATTGCAGGTCATTTAATCAAAACAGACTTTTATAATTGCTTTCTTGTGGCAGGTGGGATTCTGAATGTGTAGCGCAACATTACACAATACAATTTGTTGAAGGCAAATTAAAAATCAATACCACGTATTAGAAAATGAGCAATAGTTACATGTTGCTACAGTAGCCTACAGAGCAAATCTTCATGTTGAAAAACTGGAAACCATTTGACCAATGTATGGAAAAAATGAGACATAGGGGAGCTTCTACTAAAGGATGATGCAGAAAAGGATACCTGAAATTAAAATGAGCGGTGAACTCCAGAAAAGGCGCCAGACAGCACATCTGCAAAATAGCTTCCAGAATAGGGTGACCAGACATCCCCGGTTTCCGGGGACAGTCCTCGATTTTGGTGGCCTGTCCCCGGCTGGATCTGTCCCCGGAAATGTCCCCGGTTTTCACTGTGACTGACAGACCCGATACTGGAATGAAAGAAAGAAAACTCTGACCAAACGGAGCCGATCGAGCAGCGCTGCTCAGAGCTCAGAGATGTTTTAGAAAGCCGAATTTTACCATGCTAAAATTACTGATTATTTACATGGAGTCTGGTGGAGATATGCTGCTCTATACACGCTAAAATCACTGATTATTTACATGGAGTCTGGTGGAGATATGCTGCTCTATACATGCTAAAAGTAGTGATTATTTACATGGAGTCTGGTGGAGATATGCTGCTCTATACATGCTAAAAGTAGTGATTATTTACATGGAGTCTGGTGGAGATATGCTGCTCTATACATGCTAAAATCACTGATTATTTACATGGAGTCTGGTGGACTTTTATGTTTTAAAAAAGGATCTTAATCTTTAACAGAAAGGTCAGCCTCCTTAGAAATCCTTTCCATAATGTTATCAGACACTTAGAATATTAATCTGAGTCTGTCAGCAGCAAAACGAGCACTTTATGAACGTAAATACAAGCTGGACAATTCTCCCATTAACTTCCATTGTAGCTTGTTTCTCTGCTGCCGACTGCAGCGATCTCGTTTCATACTGCATCAATGTCAAAGGAAAATATTTCCTCAATAGTTTATATTGTATCCGATACTCAGCTCTAGGTCTAGTGTCCCCGTTTTAAGTTTTACAAAAATTAAAAACATGACGTGTTTTGGAGGTATTTACGCTTCTGAGCTGAAAATGTCCCCGGATTTAGTCTGAGACATCTGGTCACCTTATTCCAGAAGGAACTTGTTTTGGTGGAACATGTGTACATTCAAAGGTTGTTTTAGTCGTGCAACAGAAACTCAGATTGGCCAAAAAAATACACAGTGAATAAAAAGGGTTAAATAAATACAAACTGAATTGGTTAACAAGGGACAAGTGACACAAGGGCTGGGAAACCAGTTTTAAGATTAAGATGGTTTACGGCATAACATGTCATACTGAAATTAGTGAAATCCATGAAATAATAAACTTTTGTCATTACATACAATAACAGAAGATGGGAATCATTTCAAATTCTGATTGCTAACGTTAGCTTAAAACGCCATTCAACTGACAGCCTTTGTTGTGTTTGATGCTAACTTGTAGCTAAGCTAGCAGTGAACCAACTTTGTTAAGTAGGTCCATTTTTACTGTGTTGACATTACAGAAGTCTCTCGTTAGCATCTTGTATGCTACTTGTTGCAAAGTGACGCATGCGCGACTCAAATCTGCACTCGTCTAGCATCGGGCAGTGAGGTGTGGAGGGGCTGTCTTAGTTGACACGTCTCTTCAACATTGCGTGGAGGTCTGGGACGGTGCCCGAGGAGTGGCAGACCGGGGTGATGGTTTCCCTCTTCAAAAAGGAGAACCAGAAGGTGTGTGCCAGTTACAGGGGTATCACCCTTCTCAGCCGCCCTGGTAGAGTCTCCAAGGTGCTGGGAAGGAGGGTTCGGACGATAGGCGAACCTCGGGTTGGAGGTTAAACAAAAGTTGTAATGTACCACTTGAGAGTGCAAAAAAATCAAAAAAGACATTGTTGGGGAAAAAAGATGAGTAAGACATGAGAGGCTTTCTGAGATAATCCTGAATCTCAGACTCTTAGATAAAAAAGCCTGTTGCAGATTGTATCCTTGGATAATCCCACACCCGGTACTGTATCAGCGTTTCTCTGACGGACTGAACACAGATGGCAGATTGATCCTGTCACTTAGCGTCCAATCATTTGTGATAAAAGCATACGCTGTACATCATAAAGTCAAGATTTCTTCTCCTGACGTTCACGGAACCAAGCAAAGGGCCCGATATCCAGTTGGAGCTGTTCCATCACCCACGGGTCCTTTTCAGCCCCTTCGATAAATTCCTCCAAAGAAATCTGACCTAATTCACAAGAGAAGGACACACAAAGCACAATTTTAACAGCACAAGAAGGGTTTGTGTTGACAAATGTGGGCACATTGTAATATAACTTACTGTCGTTATTTTTGTCCATCAGATCAAATATTCTGTCACAAATATCTTCGATATTCCCTGCGTCAGGATCATTGTGCTTCTTTATCTTGTTGATGATCTGAGCAGAAAAAAAAAGAAGAAAAGTGGATTTAATTTCAAATGTTGAGAGAACATCCAACATTTATGGCAGCGTTAAAGACATTTAACAGAACCGTACTTGCTTTGTATGTATTTATGTTGTGTAATTTCCTTGAACTTCTCATTTTAAATTCTTATAGCAAGTTACCTTATTTAATTTTTATTGTTTTATCATATATATTTTATTGTTCTGGCACATGCACCAAAACCTTCCCGTAGCATGTACTTGTATATGTTGTACTGCAGTTTGGGTTATTTCACAGGAGAGTTCTCTATTTGAGTTTTTGTCTTTGCTGGTGGGATATAACTGTATTTATGGTGGCGCGTGGGTTTGTTAGCTTATGTTGTCAATCATATCAGAACTGCCTATCAATATTAAATAAATTGGTTTGAGTCATTTCTTTAAGAAAAGAAGTAAAACCTCTGATTCTAGCTTCCTTGATGTTCTCGGTTTTTCTCTCCCCTGTGATAGTACACTGAATATCTTTTGAGTTGTGGACAAAACAAGACATTTGAGGATGTTATCTTGGGCTTTGGGAAACATTAATCATCATTTTTCACAATTTTCTGATGGAAATTGAAACATTTGACAATGAAAATAATTGTTGCAGCCAAGCTTTTTATGTTTTTTGTGGGCATTTTAGGCATTTATTATACAGGACAGCTGAAGGTGTGAATGGGAAGAGAGAAGGGGAATGACATGCAGCAAAGGACCGCAGACCAGAATCAAACCCACGGCCGGTGCGTCAATGTCTGAGCCTAAGCAAATGGGGAGCACGCTCAACCAGGTGAGCTATCCAGGTGTGTTCACCCCAACTCTTGAAAGAACACGCCAACTTATTGGGACTTTAGCTTATTCACCGTGTCCCCCCAGAGTTAGACAAGTCCATACATACCTGTCTGGTGCACCCACTGCTAGCCTAGCTTAGCACAGGTGCTGGAGGTAACCGGCTCCAGCTAGCCTACTGCTCCCAATAAGTGACAAAGTAACGCCAACATGTTCCTATTTACACATTGTGACTTGTATAGTCACAGCGTGTACAAATAACAAGGTCACATGGGACACAGCCATCTTCTAACCGGGGTGATCACAGAAGGCTTGTATCATGTGGACGCGCCGACAGTGTTGTTGTCATTACTTAGAATTCCTCATGGCGGAGACAGAAACTACGCGCTGTAGCTTTAAATCACTTAGCGTCCCTGTGTCCACGTTGGGACACCACTCGCTGCTATTGGCCATATCCGGACACCTTCAGCCTAACTTTCTGGTCTTTTCGCGGTACTTTACATTTCGGATCATCACCAAAATGTTAACAGAATTGATGTATACCCATCTAACAATCTACGTATGAAATGTCCTATATGTACATGGACATTTAGATGTCTAATTAGCATATGAAATGAGGGAAAGACGTAAGAACGCTCGGGGGATGAATTTTCCTCCTAAAAAAGTTTCTATTTTTACTGAAATGGACATTAAGAAGCTCTTATTGCATAATTCAGAGTTGTTGAAGCATGGTGTTTTATTGGAAAGGACAGAAGTAAGAGCCAGTAGTTTTAACAGCATTGATGGGACTTTCTTTAACTAACTGTCTATAGCGGTGTCCGGTTAACAAGGGTAATAGTTTTACTTGTAAAGTAAAATAGTTAAAACCATTTTACGATAGTTTTACACCATTAAATTAACTTAAAACACAAATAAATCATTTATATTTGTATTTTAACAGATATCTTGATAGAACGTTAGCCAATAAGTGTCCGAACGTGGACACAGTGACGCTATATGTCATTGTCACTCCTAAAATGTCTTTGGACTGAGAGACGCCCACAGCTGAGTGATGACAAACACATGCATTGTAATTCAGAGATAGATATTGTGGTTTCTGAATGTTATCAATTCTTCATCATCATATTAGTGCCTAATCCAATCTTGCAAAAATAGTCTGAAGTTACTGATGAAAATCCATTTTTTTGATCATAAATAAAATACTTACTTTGACAATGTGTCTCACTTCCTGTCGGTCCAAACAGCCATTGCCATCTCGGTCATATACTTTAAAAGACCACTTGAGTTTGTCCTCGAGTTTTCCACGCAGGACAAGATGCAGCCCTGCCACGTACTCCATGAAGTCTAGTTTACCATCCTGAGAAGCAAACAGCACGGTGGACTTGTTAGTCAGTCACACTGCCCTCCAACAAAGACTGATATTATGCAACACTAAAGCCAATATTGAAGCTCATCATTAAAGGATTACTTCTTTTTTTTCAACCTGGAATATATTTTGCCATGGGTCCAAATGACTTGTGACTGACAACCTTCTTTAAAATTGGTCCAGTATTAAGCATGAAGAATCAAGATGCAAAAAAAGTTAATGGGCAATTGCGCACCATTACTTATCGTCCACTGTTTTATTATTTATTTATTTATTTATTATTATTATTCTAAGAGTCTGACAACATTATGGAAAGGATCCTTACAGAGATAGACTTTTTTGTTAATGAGTAAGATTCTTTTTTTTTTTTTTTTTTATATATATATATGAAATGGCCCCGAACTCACCATCACCAAACCCACCAGACTCCATGTAAATAATCTGTAATTGTCTCATCATAGAATACACTTTGTTCAAAGTCAAAAGAAACAAAATAAAAAACAATAAAAGCCGTCTTAGTTTGTCTTTCTACTGTTCTAACAATCACAACTCTGGTTTGGTTGAAATAAACCTTTATTCCACCCATTTACTGGTGGAGATATGCTGGCGTTATACACGCTAAAAGTAGTGATTATTTACATGAAGTCTGGTGGAGATATGCTGCTCTATACATGCTAAAAGTAGTGATTATTTACATGGAGTCTGGTGGAGATATGCTGCTCTATACATGCTAAAAGTAGTGATTATTTACATGGAGTCTGGTGGAGATATGCTGCTCTATACATGCTAAAAGTAGTGATTATTTACATGGAGTCTGGTGGAGATATGCTGGCGTTATACACGCTAAAAGTAGTGATTATTTACATGGAGTCTGGTGGAGATATGCTGCTCTATACACGCTAAAAGTAGTGATTATTTACATGGAGTCTGGTGGAGATATGCTGCTCTATACACGCTAAAAGTAGTGATTATTTACATGGAGTCTGGTGGAGATATGCTGCTCTATACATGCTAAAAGTAGTGATTATTTACATGGAGTCTGGTGGAGATATGCTGCTCTATACACGCTAAAAGTAGTGATTATTTACATGGAGTCTGGTGGAGATATGCTGCTCTATACATGCTAAAAGTAGTGATTATTTACATGGAGTCTGGTGGAGATATGCTGCTCTATACACGCTAAAAGTAGTGATTATTTACATGGAGTCTGGTGGAGATATGCTGCTCTATACACGCTAAAAGTAGTGATTATTTACATGGAGTCTGGTGGAGATATGCTGCGTTATACACACTAAATGTAGTGATTATTTACATGGAGTCTGGTGGAGATATGCTGCTCTATACACGCTAAAAGTAGTGATTATTTACATGGAGTCTGGTGGAGATATGCTGCTCTATACACGCTAAAAGTAGTGATTATTTACATGGAGTCTGGTGGAGATATGCTGCTCTATACATGCTAAAAGTAGTGATTATTTACATGGAGTCTGGTGGAGATATGCTGCTCTATACACGCTAAAAGTAGTGATTATTTACATGGAGTCTGGTGGAGATATGCTGCTCTATACACGCTAAAAGTAGTGATTATTTACATGGAGTCTGGTGGAGATATGCTGCTCTATACACGCTAAAAGTAGTGATTATTTACATGGAGTCTGGTGGAGATATGCTGCTCTATACACGCTAAAAGTAGTGATTATTTACATGGAGTCTGGTGGAGATATGCTGCTCTATACATGCTAAAAGTAGTGATTATTTACATGGAGTCTGGTGGAGATATGCTGCTCTATACACGCTAAAAGTAGTGATTATTTACATGGAGTCTGGTGGAGATATGCTGCTCTATACACGCTAAAAGTAGTGATTATTTACATGGAGTCTGGTGGAAACATTGCTCTAGAATAAGTAGTGATTATTTACATGGAGTCTTTTGCTGCTCTATACTTCTAAAAGTAGTAATTATTTACATGGAGTCTGGTGGAGATATGCTGGCGTTATACATGCTAAAAGTAGTGATTATTTACATGGAGTCTGGTGGAGATATGCTGCTCTATACATGCTAAAAGTAGTGATTATTTACATGGAGTCTGGTGGAGATATGCTGCTCTATACCCAAAACAGTGATTATTTACATGAAGTCTGGTGGAGATATGCCCTATACACACACAAAAGTAGTGATTATTTATATGGACTGGTGGAGATATGCTGCTCATACACACTAAAACACATTATTTACATGGAGTCTGGTGGAGATATGCCCCCTAAAAGTAGTGATTATTTACATGGAGTCTGGTGGAGATATGCTGGCGTTATACATGCTAAAAGTAGTGATTATTTACATGGAGTCTGGTGGAGATATGCTGCTCTATACATGCTAAAAGTAGTGATTATTTACATGGAGTCTGGTGGAGATATGCTGCTCTATACACACTAAAACAGTGATTATTTACATGGAGTCTGGTGGAGATATGCTGCCAGATTACACATACATGCTAAAAGTAGTGATTATTTACATGGAGTCTGGTGGAGATATGCTGCTCTATACATGCTAAAAGTAGTGATTATTTACATGGAGTCTGGTGGAGATATGCTGCTCTATACACGCTAAAAGTAGTGATTATTTACATGGAGTCTGGTGGAGATATGCTGCTCTATACACGCTAAAAGTAGTGATTATTTACATGGAGTCTGGTGGAGATATGCTGCTCTATATATGCTAAAATCACTGATTATTTACATGGAGTCTGGTGAGTTGGTGGCAAAACATTCCCTAGAATAATGTACATTATGCAACTTTTTCACTTACTTCTAGATCTCTAGATCTATCTCTTACATACACACACACACACACACACACACACACACACACACACACACACACACACTCTCTCGCACAACCCACACACACACACACACTCTCTCGCACAACCCACATACACACACACACACACATACACACACACACAACCCTGTTACGTTACCTCATTTGTATCCATGGATCGAAACAAATGTTCCATATATGCACATTCTTCTTCTGTGGAGTTGCTGTTGATTCCAAAGAATCTCTTGAATTCATGTAAGTGCAGATTTCCACTTGGACATTCACTCACAAATTTACGATAAAGTTCCTGAATGTGTTGGAGAGTCACTTCCTTATCTGTGCTACTGTATTCTTGACCCATAATTTTAAATAATAAAAAAGCAAAAAAAACAGAGTTGTTAAAATACAGAAAAACCTACAGAGCACATTCATCCCCGTGCACTCCCCGTGGATCCATGGCTTGGTACCTGCACACTGCCAGACCTCCCTCTCTAACTGTTTCAAGGTAATCCATTTTGGCAATCCAATTTGTGTTCTCCACTTCACTTTTCTTCAAATCCCTCTCAAGAATGCCTTTTTCTTCAATGAACTTCCAAAAAAGGTGACAAAGCCACTCCAGATTTCTCTGAAGACAAATACAGATTCCCTCACCTCTGAGCACTTATCAAAAGCAATAGCTCCTTTGGATTTTCGACAATTAACTAAAGACCTGATTGCCCCCTGAAGACAAAACGGCACGGCCGAGCTCTCAGCGGGATTAAAAGATGATGTCAAAGCCTGAGTGGTCTTGGTAAACCAGTTTATCCACTGAGGTCTTCTTGAGCTCACTTGACCCAACATGACTTGCCAGAGGAATGCAGACTATATAATAAATGTTTTTTTTAATGGAATTGCCCCACTGTGCCCCTTATTTTGTGGGTAAGTGACTACACTGAGGGTTCAGCAGGGCATAGCTGGACATAGCAGGAGGCAGCAGGGTTCAGCAGGGCACAGCAGGGTTCAGCAGGGCATAGCTGGACATAGCAGGAGGCAGCAGGGTTCAGCAGGACGCAGCAGGGTTCAGCAGGGCATAGCTGGACATAGCAGGAGGCAGCAGGGTTCAGCAGGACGCAGCAGGGTTCAGCAAGGCATAGCTGGACATAGCAGGAGGCAGCAGGGTTCAGCAGGACGCAGCAGGGTTCAGCGGGAGGCAGCAGGGTCCAGCAGGAGGCAGCAGGGTCCAGCAGGAGGCAGCAGGGTTCAGCAGGACGCAGCAGGGTCCAGCAGGAGGCAGCAGGGTCCAGCAGGAGGCAGCAGGGTTCAGCAGGACCAGCAGCATCAGCTAAATGACATGTAATGTAATGTCCTGATTATATTAAAGTGAATGGTATCAGCCTAATTGAAGAGTTTTTGTCATAATGCTGCATTTTGTGAGCTGCTCTGATTGTCTTAATTGTAACAGAAAACACTGATAATAAGATAATCTGACATAGCGGCCAACACAACAAGTGGTAGAATGTAACTAAGTACATTTAATCAAGTACTGTACTTTGTTTCAAATACTTTCATTATGAAGCTTCATTTAAAAAAAAAAATCAAGTTGCAAAATTGTTATTACTGAGCTTCTTTTCTATATACAAATCAAAAATAAGGGGGAAAAAGCCAGTTAATAATGAATGTGATGCTTTATTTAGCAGTTACATTGTGTTGTTCTATCCTATCCAAGATTTTCTATATTTCTAAGCAGATTTTTTGATAAAATGCCCCCCCCAAACGTTATTTACTAGTTACTTCACAAATTAGGATTTTTGCACACAAAACCCATGTACTTTCTAAAATACAATGTTTTTTTATAAAGTACAGGTACCCCCATACACCCAGCTGACCAATCTCGAGTCATTCCCAGCTGTCCGTCATGACGTTCCCCCCACTTGATCAAACATCAGCTGATCAGATCTACCTAAAATAACAGAAACCATCTTTGGGAAAAATGTATTTGACGAGTCCTTTGATTTTTTTGTTTGGGCCATGTGTCATCCACTAACATGGAAGGGGGCGGGGTTTATGAGCGTCCCTTTCCTTCATCTATTCACCTTACCACGTCCTTCCTCCCGCTACTCAACCGTGTTCACACCCGTCCATCTTCTCAGCCTTTATTACTCAAGCATGTGAACACCTGTCCCTAACTCTCTTCTCCAGGTACCGCCCGAGACTTGTAAAAGGCCTGAGACAATGCAACGGTTAAATTAGCACTTTGATGGGGTCTGTCGGTACACAATCCGTCCTGTGTGCATGTGCAATATGTTCTCACATGCGCAGATGATGTCATGATGAACGCGGATTTACGACACTGCACGATCTGTTCCCATAGACAGTTTAAAGAAAGTCTGTTCCTCTCCACCGGAACGCTAACGTTAGTTTAGCTAACAGCTAATTCGGCTAACCGCTAGCTGAGACAGCATTTAAAAGACCCTCAAAAGTTAAAATACTCGTTAAAATAAATAACAGCTGTCAGTTTTAACGTTACTTGTGCTCATTTAAAACACAATCACTCAATACTTGTCTTTATTATTACTGTAAAGTCTTAATTTCCCACTGTTTAGTTTGAGTAACGTTATTTTAGGCTGAATCAAGCTGTCTGCTAGCGGTTAGCCGAATTAGCTGTTAGCTAAACTAACGTCGTTAGCTTTCCAGTGGAGGCTAACAACAGACCGCTACTGGAACAGATCGTGCAATGTCGTAAATCCCTGGTAAACCCTCGTGCATCAGGATTTTCATCTGTGCATGCGCGAACACCTTGCACATGCGCAGGACGGATCGCATACCGACAGGGTCTTCTCCACTCACACACTTTAGATTAATCACCTGAACTCCTACAGTAAGGTGACCAGATTCTCAGACTAAATCCGGGGACATTTTCAGCTCAGAAGCGTAAATACCTCCAAAACACGTCATGTTTTTAATTTTTGTAAAACTTAAAACGGGGACACTAGACCTAGAGCTGAGTATGGGATACAATATAAACTATTGAGGAAAGATGTTCCTTTGACATTGATGCAGTATGAAACGAGATCGCTGCAGTCGGCAGCAGAGAAACAAGCTACAATGGAAGTTAATGGGAGAATTGTCCAGCTTGTATTTACGTTCATAAAGTGCTCGTTTTGCTGCTGACAGACTCAGATTAATATTCTAAGTGTCTGATAACATTATGGAAAGGATTTCTAAGGAGGCTGACCTTTCTGTTAAAGATTAAGATCCTTTTTTAAAACTTAAAAGTCCACCAGACTCCATGTAAATAATCAGTGATTTTAGCGTGTATAGAGCAGCATATCTCCACCAGACACCATGTAAATAATCACTGATTTTAGCGTGTATAGAGCAGCATATCTCCACCAGACTCCATGTAAATAATCAGTGATTTTAGCGTGTATAGAGCAGCATATCTCCACCAGACTCCATGTAAATAATCAGTGATTTTAGCTTGTATAGAGCAGCATATCTCCACCAGACTCCATGTAAATAATCAGTGATTTTAGCATGGTAAAATACGGCTTTCTAAAACATCTCTGAGCTCTGAGCAGCGCTGCTCGATCGGCTCCGTTTGGTCAGAGTTTTCTTTCTTTCATTCCAGTTTCGGGTCTGTCAGTCACAGTGGAAACCGGGGCATTTCCAGGGACAGATCCAGCCGGGGACAGGTCACCAAAACCGGGGACTGTCCCCGGAAACCGGGGACTTCTGGTCACCCTATCCTGCAGCCAATAAGTAACTATGTTTCAGCCTCCGAGGATTATGGGTTTAGGATTTGGACATTTCTGACCTGGGTGACACCTGGAGGTGGACTTCTAAAAGACACTGGGTCTAAAAGAAATGAAAGAAAACACCACATGTAGTGTGTATAAAAAGATTTTTAATAATAAAAAAAAATTCACATCTGAAACAGATAATCCACAAAATTAAGATTGTATTTCAAAGCCAAGGATTACGACATCACATAATGCAACGAATGTTTCAAATAATCACGTGCAAAGGAGAATTTATTGAATCATGCAGCGACATACTCACAAATATAGTATATATATATACTATATCTGTGAGTATGTCGCATATATATATATATATATATATATATATATATATATATATATATATATATATATATATATATATATATATACATACATACATACATAAATATATTTAAATACTTAAGTACTACAAAAACAGGTACAGGTATTACCCTCGAAGAACCACCAGCGCCCAGTGACTTTTTACAGCTGGGAGATAGATGTGGTCGAGTATGGCAAAGGGTAGCACATGGCTTATTCCCCACAATGCACCACAGGGCGCCACAGGAAGTCCTTCCTGCTTGTGGCCATCAACCTTTATAACTCCTCCTTCTGAGTGTCTGACACACAGACACTTAGTATATATACTACCTATAGACTGGATCAGAGACTACCTCACTGACAGGCCACAGTACGTAAGGCTAAAGGACATCATGTCTGACGCTGTGGTCATCAGCACTGGAGTCCCCCAGGGCACAGTGCTGAGCCCTCTTCTCTTCTCCTCGGACTTCTGTTACAACTCGGAGCTGTGTCACATACAGAAGTACGCCGATGACACAGCCATTGTTGGGTGTATCAGGGGTGACAGGGAGGAGGAGTATCGGAGTCTGGTGGGGGACTTTGCTCTCTGGTGTCGCACTAACTGCCTACAGCTCAACACCTCTAAGACGAAGGAGCTGGTCGTTGACTTTGGGAGGTCCAGACCAAGACTGCGACCAGTCCCGCTGGAGGGCGTTGAGGTGGTGGCAGTTCCATCATACAAATACCTCGGGCTGTGGCTGGACAACAAACTGGACTGGACAACACACACCAGCCAATTGGACAGGAAGACACAGAGCCGGCTGTACTTCCTGAGGAGACTGCAGTCCTTTAACATCTGGAGCAAACTGCTGTGGATGTTTTACCAGTCTGGGGTCACCAGTGTCCTCTTCTACACTGTGGTGTGCTGGGGGGGCAGCATATCCAAGAAGGACACCTCCAGGCTGGATTCACTGGTGACGGTGGCAGAGAGGAGGACACTGGACAAACTGCTGGACATTACTGACAATTCGGCCTTCGGACCTGCAGCCTTGAAGAAGTGCGCTGAGCTCCAGCTCCGAGTCACAGGAACCTCAAAATGGAGACCAAAGACAGCACCTCTCTGTCAGCCTAAAAAAAATTAACCCGAAGAACCCACTCGGTGAGAGATCAGGATAATTTACCACAGTTCTGGATGACCCAGCTGCTGGCGTTAACGTCCAACTTCAACAAGCTCATGACCCATTCGTCCTTCTGAGCTCCCTCCATGAACTCTGACAATGTAATCTGACCTGTGAGGACACAAAAACACAATCAGCTGGGGGCTGCCAGCTGGACCAGTGCCCCGAGCGGTTGACATTGGGGGGATCGCTGCAGGGGCAGGGGGGTAATGGTGCCTTGCTCAGGGAACCCGGCAGTGCCCAGGAGGTGAAGTGGCATCTCTCCAGCTACCGATCCACTCTCCATGCTTTGGTCCGTACGGGGACTTGAACCACCGTCCCTCCGGTTCCCAACCCAACTCCCTAGAATAAAGGTACATGTCCACTGCCAAGTGGCATGTCTATGCTTCCCATTCATTGTCTATGTGTGAGCAGCCGGGCAATGCATTCTTCTAGCGACACGCTAAAAATGGAAAGTTTTGAGATTTTGGATGGTGCAACAAGACAGGTCTGTCACGGTACGGTGTGGTGAGGACCCAAACGCAGAGAGGAGGAGGCGGGCAGGAGTGGGTAAACAAGGGCTTTATTGTCCAAAACCAACACAGGGAGCAAAAACCATGAAGCAAAGTAAAATAAAATGTAAGAATAACGTCCACCGAGGTCCAGGGGAAAAAGGTCAAAAACAGACAGGGCTAACAAACAGGGATGACACTTACAGGGAGGATGAGAACAGGCTGCAGGACAAGGAATAGACAAGCATGTAAACAAGAAGGATCTGCCAAGAGACAAAGGTAACACAGGGGTTAAATACAAGAGGTAATGAGATAATGGGGAACAGGTGAGGCATCAGTTGCATCACATTAGGGCGGGGCAGGACAATCAGACAGGCAAAAGTAAAGCTGGGCAAGACAAGACAGGACAGGAAACCAGACTATCAACATAAAACAGAGCAGGACCAGCAACACAAGACCACGGAGAAAACAGACAAAAACACAAGGAGGCCAAAGAAAGAGAAAAATAAACCCAAACTAAACCCCAAACCACAACAAGGTCTTCTTGGTTCTTTCTGGGAATGATTGTGAAGACCTACATAGAATATGTTGAGGGTGTCTCCTCTCTAACTGGGACGTTTTGGGACTGATAGGTGAGATGTCTGTGGACAAAGTCCACACGGAGACACACTAGTACGACATAATGAGGTGTACCCATGTATCAGCTGATTTAAATAGCTCATGTTACTGTATTCTGTCAGCAGTTAACTACATGTAATATTACTTGTGGTGTTTTCTTTTCAGAGGTGTTTCAGAAGTCTGAAACAGATATAACTTAAGGTGACATATTCCTGTTTCCTGTTTTCTAATGTGTACTTCCTTACCGTCATTATTCTGGTCAACCAGCTCAAAGATCCTGTCACAGATTTCAGTCGGCGTCATGCTGATATCCGTCTTCTGGAGCTTGATTTTATAAATGATCTGTGTGAGATACATGACACAGTGTGTGATTATAGGTACAACCATAACTCGATTAAATAAATCTATTTACCAATCTATTTGCCTTTACTTCTGCACAGCATACAGTGTGTGACCCTGGCAATGGCAGCAGGCACATGTCATCCAGGCTTTGTAAAAGATGATTTAACCCTAACTAACTACATGGTTCAGTCTTATAGGGCTGCAACTAATGATTATTTTGAATTTAATCGCTCAATAATTTTCTGGATGAATGGATTAGTTCTGTGGTCTATACAATGGATCAAAGTTTCCCAAAGCACAAGATGACCAAATGTCTTATTTTGTCCACAACTCAAAGATATTCAGTTTGCTGTCACTGAACTAGAAAATATTCCCATCTAACAAGCTGCAATCAGAGAAGTTTACCTTTATTTCTTTTAAAAAAATGACAAAAACTTGTTAATTTAATAGATAACTAATTGATTAAATGATTCATCTGTGCAGCTCTACTGTCTTAAATGAATTGACTGAAGAGACTCCCAAATATGTCCCATGAATTAAGAATTTGAATAGTTTTATACCCCAAAATAATAAGGAATAGAACATTTTGTTTGTAGGTCATCGTGAGGTAAAATATAGCATATTATCTAATTAGCAAAGCAGTGGGCTAATTTCAGGTCTCTGGAGGTTGAGGTTTACTGTAAAGACCACTTGAGAATAGTCCCCATGCACAGAGACCGCCCCCCCCTCACCTAACACCCTGGGACCCCACAGGTCGTGACCCCCGCCCTAAAGCCTTGAACTATAATCTGTGTTGAGAGGCTTAGAGTTATAAACCCAGTGATTTCAGCTGAACGCATCCCACTGCACTTTCAACACACTCGTAACATTTGTATTTATTTCAGAAACAAGTCACAGAAAAGTGATGTTCATTATGAACAGTGGATTTGTGGAAATGTCTTCCTCACCTTGATGAGCCGTCTCACCTCCTGCCTGTCCAGCTTGCCGTTCCCGTCCTTGTCGTACATCTTGAAGGACCACTTGAGCCTATCTTCGAGATTCCCCCGTAAGATCAAGTGAAGCGCTGCTACGTACTCCATGAAATTAATTGTGTTATCCTGTGAGAAAATAACACAAAAGTGGCTGCCATGAAACAATCTGATCATGTTGGTGACACAAAGCAGGGTTCAATTCACAATGTAGCCTACCAAAGGTTTAATAAGACACACAATGATATCATTTTCTAATAATCGCGCCAAATCACTTTGTCATTTTTTTACACACTAACACCTGCGAAAAGTTGTGATAGGTTGTCAAAGGTGATGCAAGGTGATTCGAAGTTTAATATATTCAGAAATGAGCAAGCTATTTAAATTGCAATCTTGAAATGTGCAGAAACTTTCGATTTGCTGTATTTTATATTATATAAATGTTCTTTTCACTAACTCACAAGTGTGGGATGTTGAATGGCTGTCATGCTCTATAATAGAAGTGATTTGAGATGATTGTAAATTAACCTAAGACTGGGGGAAGTTGAAGCTTTGACACGGAGCTATTGAAGGTGGGGAAAACCGACAAATGTCAAACAATAACCTAACTTTACCCCAGGTTAGATAAGAAAGGGGCAGAGGAACGGGGGATTGGTTCATGGCTGGTTCACGCTGATACATTACCATACAAATGAAAACGGATGAGAGACACTTTGTTCAGAGATTTATTTAGAGAATGTAACAGATTCACTACGGTTGCACTTGCAATAGAACTACAAATCTACTTCTGAAATGAGAAATTGCTTCATATTTTACCTTATTTGTGTCAAAGGAGTTGAATATTGCCTCAATGTAGAGGGACTCCTCTGCAGAGCTGTTCGGCACCCCGAAGATCCTCTTGAACTCGTGTAAATGCAACGCACCGCTCGGACACTCCTTCATGAAAGTCAAGCACAAATCCTGAATTTGTGCCAAATCCAGCTCCTCACTGTGGCTCTCTTCTTGTCCCATTGTGCCTTTGATTTCTTTGAGGAAAGATGCAAATAAAAGTGTGGATCCGGAAGTCTGCAGGGCGCCTATAGGCATCTACTCAAACTGAAGAGCTGCTGAGCAGAGATCGCTTTGACCTTTTGAGCACCAAAACAGTGATTACGTTGGTATACTTAATCATAAAACAGGTTGTTTTATGATTAAGTAGGATGCCCGTCAATCCTATTAACTCGGTAATCACTTGACCTTTAGCCAACAAGGTGCCAAGAAGGCACGGCAAAACTGCCTGTGTGTGTGTTTGTGTGTATGGTTGGTGTGTGCGTGTGTGTATATGTGTGAGGGTAGGTGTGTATGTGTGTCTGTGTGTGTGTGTGTGTGTGTGTGTGTGTGTGTGTGTGTGTGTGTGTTTGTGTAAATTGTGTAAATGTATGATCTCATCCTGGATGAAGCTGTGGCGCCCTCTGATGGAGCAAAGATGAACTGATTTTAAAAAACAAAGATGAGACAGAGTTGATATAAAGACTTTATTTATATTATATATATATATATATATTTATGTGACAAGTTCATGTAGAAAATATTAAGCAAAAATACAATTTTCTTCATTTGTCATTTGTTATATTTTATTTCAAAGAGACTTTTTTCACAAAGAAGCTGGCAGTAAAGCGCTTAACACACACACACACACACACACACACACGCACACACACACACACACACACACACACACGCACGCACGCACACACACACACACACACACACACACACACAGGATGGGCCGTATGGTTTTAGATAACTTCCAGTTCATGATGTCCTGTAGAGGAAACAGAGAAAATTGGGTCAGACATCTGTGTTTATTTAATTATTCATCATTGTTTCTGTTTATTTGAGCTTGTATCCCTCCTTTTCTTTCTTTTGTGCTATCTTTCTTTCCTTCTCACACAATACTTCTATATATGATCTGTTCAGTGGAACTAGTCTCGACTCTTCTTCAATGCCAGTATTTGTCTTTTGATACTGTACATGTGCTAAAAACCAGAAAGCAGGATACTTTTACATTAAACTACTAGTATTTTAACACAGTGGCACTATTTTAACTTCTCCTTATAATCACTTTAAACAATCTGATGACGTACAGTGACTCCTACTCAATTATACCAGCGCTGCTGAGGTAAACTTCAGGGACAGGCAGAACGTTTGTCTGGTCTGCGTTTGGCATGGCGGTCTGCTGGATAAACTGCTGCAGCTTACACTGTCTCAGCTCCTTGTCCAGGTCCTCCACCGTCTTCCATCTGTCCTAGAGGATGCAGGGAACATTACATCACTAACGGCACACACTCTGGGTTGAAAACATATATTAGCCCTCCCGTTCTCTATTCATGTCCTCAGTTTTGGAAACTAACATTCTTTTTCATGTCTTTGTCATAGATAGAGCTGCAAAGACTAATGAAAGGTCCCATGGTATTAAAATCTCACTTTATGAGGTTTTTTAACATTAATATGAGTCCCCCCTGCCTGCCTATGGCCCCCAGTGGCTAGAAATGGTGCTAGGTGTAAACCGAGCCCTGGGTATCCTGGTCTGCCTTTGAGAAAATGAAAGCTCAGATGGGCCCAGATGAGGTCATAAGGTCCCCTTTCTCTGCTTTGCTCACCCAGAGAATTTGGCCCCCCCATGAGAGAGAGAGACATCATGGCTTTCAAACGAGCAAAATGGCAGATGGTCAAGACCTCACCCCCCAGCCTCCACCATGCCCCCAAGCCCCCCTCGTCAAAAGCTACAGACTACGTAAAGCTTATAAGGAAAGCTCATTAAAGGACTGGCTCTAGTGGCTGGAATTCTGCACCAAGGCTTAATTTTGGGAAAGAGACTTCAGATACAGTATTAGGGGACCACTAAGGTCTATATAAAAGAGACTTCAGATACAGTATTAGGGACCACTAAGGTCTATATAAAAGAGACTTCAGATACAGTATTAGGGGACCACTAAGGTCTATATAAAAGAGACTTCAGATACAGTATTAGGGACCACTAAGGTCTATATAAAGAGACTTCAGATACAGTATTAGGGGACCACTAAGGTCTATATAAAAGAGACTTCAGATACAGTATTAGGGACCACTAAGGTCTATATAAAGAGACTTCAGATACAGTATTAGGGGACCACTAAGGTCTATATAAAAGAGACTTCAGATACAGTATTAGGGGACCACTAAGGTCTATATAAAGAGACTTCAGATACAGTATTAGGGACCACTAAGGTCTATATAAAAGAGACTTCAGATACAGTATTAGGGACCACTAAGGTCTATATAAAAGCATCCAAAGAGCACCATGTCATGGGACCTTTAACTATTAAATCAATCAGCAACTATTTTGATCAAACGTTTTGAGTCAGTTTTTATGAAAACAACGTAAAAAATCTCTGATTCCAGCTTGTTAAAGGTACAACAAAGTACCTCTGGAAAAGGTACATCTTGTCCCATTAAGGTACCGCCCCAGTGACAAAGCCAAGCCAAAAGTTCCTTTTTATTCCTTTAGTGTGGTGATTCTATTGAAAGAAATTGGGCCTGAAATGTCACTGCCTTAAATTCTGGTGCGCCCGAGCCCTTTGAAATATTGTGAGATTATGAAGATTTATACCTGCAGCTTTTCCTCCGTAGTTTGTCGATCCCTCTGTGTCTCTGACAGTGTTGCATCCAGTTCCTCTCCCTGCAGCAAGCGGAAGTGGAGCTCCTGCTCCAGAGGCCTCCGGGCCTCTTCTGCCTGCCGAGCGCCTGCCCGAGAGCGTTGTCTGTGGGCTCTGTGCTGTATATTCTGCTGTAGATGTTCAGAACGCGCGTGGAGCTCCTTGATCCGGTGACTATCATCATCCACCGACGACTGTATCTGGTGTAGACGTCTACGCATTTCTGTTGATGATGGGTAAACATTTCTGGTTTTAGAAACATCAGAAGAAGAAGTCGCACACCAAAACAATGAAAAGAATGTAAACTGGTTTGAACACATACCTTGTTCTCTGTCCAGCTCTTCCTGTAACTGCTCCTCCCACTGCTCGCTGTGCATCAAATCTGCCTCGTTCTGCCTCAGACGCTGCTCCAGTTTCTCCAGTTCGCCTTCGGGGACCGGGGTCAGACTAGAGACTGTGGCAGACCTCTCTCGCTCCAACACCTCTGTCTCTCGCTCCAGAGCATGAAGCTGAATCTCCAGGTCTCGCAGCCTATTCTGCTGCTGCAGAATCTGCCTAAACATCTCCTCTTTGGAGGAGGAAGAGGGAAGTGCCTTCACAGGGTTGACAGCGTCTAGGAAAGAGACAGGGGAGGCTCGGGGTTCTGGGGAGTCTCGGGGTGACGGAGACCAGGCCCTGCTTGGTTTGGTCCTCTTGGGATGTGTTGAGGGGCCCAGATTGAAGGTGAGAGCCTTGTGTGGCTCATTGTGTCTGAGGGGCTCTGGTTCTGATGGTTGGGAAGGGGAAAAACGTCTTTTTGTTTTGGGTGTGTCTTGACCGTCACTGAGGCTGGGACCTGTCCTCCGCAGAATGAACTGGACATCTGAGGCCAGCTGTCCCAGCTGAGCCAGATGCTGAAGAGGACAGTCATCAGCGACCAGCTGTCTCTCGGTGCCACGTAGCTTGAAGATAAGAATATAACGACCGGTCTGACCTGTGGAAAATACAGATACATAAAGGATTAATACTTAACAAGCAACAAACAGCTAGATGTTGTGGACAGGGGGCTGCATAACAAAGGAATTGCAGGAAGAATTAACAGTTTAATAGTGAGAAATGTCAATCAGAATGTGAAAAAAAACATGTTGCATTGAAAAAAAATCCAAGAAAACAGTTTCCAGTGGTATCACGTCAAAGGTTTCTGCAGGAAATCTTTATATTTGTGTTTTGGTGTGGCACAAAGTGCTTAAATGCAAAAGGTCTTAGCTTATCTATAGTTTGCAGTTTTCACAATACAAATGCACTCTGCAATACAAAACCTACTGACGATGTTGCTGTCCAAAGAGAAAAACATGCAAATACATCAATGGTGGCACAAGAGAAAATGCTGTAGGATTATTAAAATCAAGTTTGATACCAATGGATATGTGTTTGCAATGCATTGCACTATATTGTTTGTGTTCTTTCTTTTCTTTTCTAAAGATCATTTTTTTTCAGTTAATCAGAATCGGTATCTGGAAGCAAAAAAATGAATCAGACCATCTCTACTTTAGACCAGGTTTTTGTTGGTAAATGGCGCAATCACTTGTCCCTACCTCAAGATAGAAATACGCCCAGAATGCACCTGAACACACCTCCCTGTAAGACCAGCACGCCCAGAATGCACCTGAACACACCTCCCTGTAAGACCAGCACGCCCAGAATGCACCTGAACACACCTCCCTGTAAGACCAGCACGCCCAGAATGCACCTGAACACACCTCCCTGTAAGACCAGCCCGCCCAGAATGCACCTGAACACACCTCCCTGTAAGACCAGCATGCCTAGAATGCACCTGAACACACCTCCCTGTAAGACCAGCACGCCCAGAATGCACCTGAACACACCTCCCTGTAAGACCAGCACGCCCAGAATGCACCTGAACACACCTCCCTGTAAGACCAGCACGCCCAGAATGCACCTGAACACACCTCCCTGTAAGACCAGCCCGCCCAGAATGCACCTGAACACACCTCCCTGTAAGACCAGCATGCCTAGAATGCACCTGAACACACCTCCCTGTAAGACCAGCACGCCCAGAATGCACCTGAACACACCTCCCTGTAAGACCAGCACGCCCAGAATGCACCTGAACACACCTCCCTGTAAGCCTAGCACGCCCAGAATGCACCTGAACACACCTCCCTGTAAGACCAGCACACCCAGAATGCACCTGAACACACCTCCCTGTAAGACCAGCACGCCCAGAATGGACCTGAACACACCTCCCTGTAAGACCAGCACGCCCAGAATGCACCTGAACACACCTCCCTGTAAGACCAGCACGCCCAGAATGCACCTGAACACACCTCCCTGTAAGACCAGCACGCCCAGAATGCACCTGAACACACCTCCCTGTAAGACCAGCACACCCAGAATGCACCTGAACACACCTCCCTGTAAGACCAGCACATCCATGGGTGCACAGTTGGGTGCAGGTGCATTTGCCATCTAAACGACGTGGGTGCTGGAATAGGAAAGCTAATGTAATGTCTGTGACAGTGTTCCTAACAACAGTGATGGAAGGATTTACGAAAACAACAACGTATTATAAAACAAAACATGTATTGCTATAAACAGTGTTGGATGAGGATGAGCCCTGTGAGACTTACCAATTGCTTGTGCAAGAGCTATGACGACATCCTGGCAGGAGGTTTTCAGTGATAGGCCGCAGACCACTCTGACCGCGCCCTCCACCCACACCTTCAGCTCCATCTTGGACCTGCAAGGAAACAGACGGACACATCAGTAAACTGCACTTGTAACCTTAGTTAGAATAACAAAATAATAAAAAAACATGGTATAATTACATTAAATGTCATTCTAATCCAACAAGATCACCAAACCACATGGCGGTATCGGTTTATTCTTACCTCTTAGGCTACTTGTAAATGTCACAATTGAAAGATGCAAAATACTTTAGCCATCGATAAATTTAGTGCAGTAATATTTCTCTTTGAAATGTGGAGGAGTATAATTATAAAGTTGCAGAAAATGGAGACTTACAGTAAGTAAAGTAGGCCTACAAGTACCAACCTTCTAGTAACCTTAGGCTACTTGAGTAGATGTACTTATAGTTACTTTCCAGCATAAAATATGATGCACAGTCAACTTAATTTCCAGAAATATAAAAGCCTATGATTTCACAATGTATATCAAGCAATCTCACAATAATATATTATATTGAATTTTATCCAAATCACCCACGGCCTCTCATACAAAGAGAAAGAACACAAGGTAAACCAGAGATCCTCTATTTTAAACCGTCTATGGATCAGGGCTGTAGTACTCGAGTCCGGTCTTGGACTCGAGTCCGGATTTGAGACCGTTTATCTATGGTCTCGGACTCGCTAGTACTTGGATTCGGACTTGTCTCGGTCTCGGCCACTGGTCTTGCCCAATATGGCTTTTGGTCTTGACCGAGTCCAGGTGTCTTTATTATGATGATAATAATATTGGAGGGAAAGTGAAACCCAAAATGATTGTCTTGATACGGTCATGCATAAGACCTTTATTCTGTCCTGGACTTGGTCTTGACTCGGACTCAAACCTTTTTGAACTCGGTCTTGTCTTGGACTCAAACCTTTTTGGACTCGGTCTTGTCTTGGACTCAAACCTTTTTGGACTTGGTCTTGTCTTGGACTCAAACCTCTTTGGATTCGGTCTTGGATCGGACTCAAACCTTTTTGGACTCGGTCTTGACTTGGACTCACACCTTTTTGGACTCAAACCTTTTTGGACTCGGTCTTGTCTTGGACTCAAACCTTTTTGGACTTGGTCTTGACTTGGACTCGACTAGTCCTGGTCTTGGACTCGGCTAAGGTGGTCTTGACTACAGTCCTGCTATGGATCCATAACCAACTTAATAGATAACATTTTAGTTTGTGTCTGTCTCTTTAAGAGGACAGCGTTCTATTGGATCGGAACGCCACGAGCCCTACCATCCAACGGAGAGCCTAGCTAGCTAGCTGATTAATAAGTGGGGAAAGACACACAAATGGTCAAATGAAACAAGTTAACCCGTTTTTAATACAAATTTAAGGAGTGAGTTTGAGTTCCCGTTCTGTCGTTTTTGCTGAACCCTGTTTTTGGATAGAGTTTTGAAAAAAAGGACTTGGTGAGTAAAAAAAAGAAGAAAAAAAAGAAAGAAGTGTAAATTAATGTTAGCTAGCTAACTTCAGACAACTAACATTAACAATTAGCCATTTTGGGCATTTGTTCAAAAAGTTAAATGTGTAGCCAAACATTTATTTAACTGTCTATGAGCCGAAGTTGTCGCTTGTGTTAAGAGAAAATGTTAAGCTAACGTTAGCATTTCCTGCCGTTACACTCAGCCGTTAATTGAGCTAGCGTTAGCATTTCCTGCCGTTACACTCAACCGTTAATTGAGCTAGCGTTAGCATTTCCTGCCGTTATGCTCAGCCGTTAAGAGAAAATGTTAAGCTAACGTTAGCATTTCCTGCCGTTACTCAGCCATTAAGAGGAAATGTTAAGCTAGTGTTAGCATTTCCTGCCGTTACTCAGCCATTAAGAGGAAATGTTAAGCTAGCGTTAGCATTTCCTGCCGTTACTCAGCCATTAAGAGGAAATGTTAAGCTAACGTTAGCATTTCCTGCCGTTACTCAGCCATTAAGAGGAAATGTTAAGCTAGCGTTAGCATTTCCTGCCGTTACTCAGCCATTAAGAGAAAATGTTAAGCTAACGTTAGCATTTCCTGCCGTTACACTCAGCCGTTAAGAGGACATGTTAAGCTAGCGTCCCTGTTTCCAACCCAATTTAAAATTGCTTCACACTTTGCATCATTGAGAGTATTTCTTCAGTAGAAAATATTCCCACGAAAATTTGTCGACACTTAATATTAAACTAGCTAATCGTGTGGATTATCTTTTCACTTCCATTGAATTTGGGCAATTGCTCTGGAAAGACATGTTGCATAAATGCTTTTTGGATGGATAGATGCTTCCAAATGCTTTTGAGTAAAATATTAAGTTCAGTAGTCTGTGTGAGGCTTTAAATTGACAGGTTGCACATATTTGAGGGGAAAAGTGACTGCTATACAGCAGCATAAACCAGTCTATATATGGAGTATACAGCAGCATAAACCAGTCTATATATGGAGTATACAGCAGCATAAACCAGTCTATATATGGAGTATACAGCAGCATAAACCTGTCTATATATGGAGTAACCAGCAGTATAAACCAGTCTATATATGGAGTAAACAGCAGCATAAACCAGTCTATATATGGAGTATACAGCAGTATAAGCCAGTCTATATATGGAGTATACAGCAGCATAAACCAGTCTATATATGGAGTATACAGCAGCATAAACCTGTCTATATATGGAGTAACCAGCAGTATAAACCAGTCTATATATGGAGTAAACAGCAGTATAAGCCAGTCTATATATGGAGTAAACAGCAGTATAAGCCAGTCTATATATGGAGTAACCAGCAGTATAAACCAGTCTATATATGGAGTAAACAGCAGTATAAACCTGTCTATATATGGAGTAACCAGCAGTATAAACCAGTCTATATATGGAGTAAACAGCAGTATAAGCCAGTCTATATATGGAGTAAACAGCAGTATAAGCCAGTCTATATATGGAGTAACCAGCAGTATAAGCCAGTCTATATATGGAGTATACAGCAGCATAAACCTGTCTATATATGGAGTAAACAGCAGTATAAGCCAGTCTATATATGGAGTAACCAGCAGTATAAACCAGTCTATATATGGAGTAAACAGCAGTATAAACCTGTCTATATATGGAGTAACCAGCAGTATAAACCAGTCTATATATGGAGTAAACAGCAGTATAAGCCAGTCTATATATGGAGTAAACAGCAGTATAAGCCAGTCTATATATGGAGTAACCAGCAGTATAAGCCAGTCTATATGGAGTATACAGCAGCATAAACCTGTCTATATATGGAGTAAACAGCAGTATAAGCCAGTCTATATATGGAGTAAACAGCAGTATAAGCCAGTCTATATATGGAGTAAACAGCAGTATAAGCCAGTCTATATATGGAGTAACCAGCAGTATAAGCCAGTCTATATATGGAGTATACAGCAGCATAAACCAGTCTATATATGGAGTAACCAGCAGTATAAACCAGTCTATATATGGAGTAAACAGCAGTTTATTTTTTAACCGGTCTATATATGGAGTAAACAGCAGTATAAACCAGTCTATATACATACAGCAGCATAAACCTGTCTATATATGGAGTAACCAGCAGTATAAACCAGTCTATATATGGAGTAAACAGCAGTATAAGCCAGTCTATATATGGAGTAAACAGCAGTATAAGCCAGTCTATATATGCAGTAACCAGCAGTATAAACCAGTCTATATATGGAGTAAACAGCAGTATAAGCCAGTCTATATATGGAGTTAACAGCAGTATAAACCAGTCTATATATGGAGTAACCAGCAGTATAAACCAGTCTATATATGGAGTAAACAGCAGTATAAGCCAGTCTATATATGGAGTAAACAGCAGTATAAACCAGTCTATATATGGAGTAACCAGCAGTATAAACCAGTCTATATATGGAGTAAACAGCAGTATAAGCCAGTCTATATATGGAGTAAACAGCAGTATAAGCCAGTCTATATATGCAGTAACCAGCAGTATAAACCAGTCTATATATGGAGTAAACAGCAGTATAAGCCAGTCTATATATGGAGTAAACAGCAGTATAAACCAGTCTATATATGGAGTAACCAGCAGTATAAACCAGTCTATATATGGAGTTAACAGCAGTATAAACCAGTCTATATATGGAGTAAACAGCAGTATAAACCAGTCTATATATGGAGTAACCAGCAGTATAAACCAGTCTATATATGGAGTAAACAGCAGTATAAGCCAGTCTATATATGGAGTAAACAGCAGTATAAACCAGTCTATATATGGAGTAAACAGCAGTATAAACCAGTCTATATGTTAAGTATACAGCAACATAAACCAGTCTATATGTCTATAAGACACACGCCTACCAAGAGTCTGGGTCTGTCCGAGGTTTCTTCCCAAAGGGGAGTTTTTTCCTTGCCACTGTCGCACTGTGCTTGCTCTGGAGGAAACTACTAGAACTGTTGGGTCCTTGTAAAGTGTCTTGAGATAACTCTTGTTATGAATTGATACTATAAATAAAATTGAATTGAAATTGAATTGAATGTTGAGTAAACAGCAGTATAAACCAGTCTATATATGGAGTAACCAGCAGTATAAACCAGTCTATATATGGAGTAAACAGCAGTATAAGCCAGTCTATATATGGAGTAAACAGCAGTATAAGCCAGTCTATATATGCAGTAACCAGCAGTATAAACCAGTCTATATATGGAGTAAACAGCAGTATAAGCCAGTCTATATATGGAGTAAACAGCAGTATAAACCAGTCTATATATGGAGTAACCAGCAGTATAAACCAGTCTATATATGGAGTTAACAGCAGTATAAACCAGTCTATATATGGAGTAAACAGCAGTATAAACCAGTCTATATATGGAGTAACCAGCAGTATAAACCAGTCTATATATGGAGTAAACAGCAGTATAAGCCAGTCTATATATGGAGTAAACAGCAGTATAAACCAGTCTATATATGGAGTAAACAGCAGTATAAACCAGTCTATATGTTAAGTATACAGCAACATAAACCAGTCTATATGTCTATAAGACACCGCCTACCAAGAGTCTGGGTCTGTCCGAGGTTTCTTCCCAAAGGGGAGTTTTTCCTTGCCACTGTCGCACTGTTGCTTGCTCTGGAGGAAACTACTAGAACTGTTGGGTCCTTGTAAAGTGTCTTGAGATAACTCTTGTTATGAATTGATACTATAAATAAAATTGAATTGAAATTGAATTGAATGTTGAGTAAACAGCAGTATAAACCAGTCTATATATATTGAGTTGCCGTCTATTTATGTGACCTCTTTTATGGGCCCAAAACTTTATCTTCATTTTGTTATATTGACTTTTGGGGGAAAAAAACTTACTTTTGAACTTCCCTTGTGACTCTTCTTGCTTACAATAACTGCTTTGCCCCCCACAGTATGGTAGTAGACCATCTTTGCAGCTGACATATAATGCTAAAAAAAAAAAATGCTATAATAGTTCAAAGAGGCAAGGAAGAGTAACATTGTATTGTGGCTTATGTAGTTGTGGAGATGATTGAAAATATCCAATAAAAGTTGATAAGAGTTGCCTCTGCCATGGGAACACAGCGACTGTCTCACCCTGCTGTTCCCATTTTATATGTAATACTGTAACCTTCCTCCTGTGTGATGCATGATAGTTAAGACAGCCTGAGAGTAAAAAACAAGTTTAAGAAATCACTCTCCCACGG
>CM049371.1:38000014-38005014 GCA_026937815.1 Etheostoma perlongum
TAAATAGTATATTATGTTCAAAAAAACTCAGTATATTGAAAAGGTCATGAAAAGTCAAAGTATAGTATGACGAAACAAGTCATAAAAAGCAAAAAGGTCACATATATCTTAGCAGAAAATTGAAAAATGTTGTTTTTACTTCACACGAGAGCAGCCATTTCCCCCTGTTGCCATGGGAACGTTATGAAGTGACGTCTCTTTTTCATCAAACCGCAATTTTTGCAAATTCCTGCAATTTCATCGCACAAAATTGCATAAATATCCCGCATATCGCATGGCATTTTTTAAGAAAACGTGACGCATAATCAAGGATCTTTGCAACAATCACAACAAAAACCTTCAATATAGTCTTGCATTGCCAGACCTTCCTCCACAGCGCTGCGAGGGAAGGTCTGGCTAGTCTATTGACAGTTCTGTGAACCAATCACAATCGTCGTGGGCGGGGCTAAGCGCCGGGTAGAGCCACGGTGCCGCCCGGTAGAGGGACGTTGTGGATGTAGACTACCGTCCATACAGGCCATGCATGGCCAGAAAGTGTAACAAAAAAAAACTTTAAAACCCTTTAAAATTATGTACTTTTGCCTAATAATAATAATAATAATAATAATAATGTATCTTTTATTAATCCCACAAGGGGAAATTACAAATTACACTCTGTACCTATACATGCATTAAAGGAGAGATGTCAGAGTTGGGCGGGGGGGGGCTAGTTTTAGTGTTTTATATCTATTTTAAAGCATTTGAAAAACATGTTTAATGGTTTTTGCAGCAGTATGTCAGGACGTAACTTTGACATAAAGTGGTCTGTGATGTCCACTCAACGTCCTCTGGTCTTAACTGCTATTTATTAACTAAAAAATAGGGCTAATCTCATCAAAACTAGGTTTATTGACAATGAATCAAACACATTGGGGGAAACGTTTGAAGTTAGTGGTCGACAGGAAGACAACACAAGGGGTAAATTGTTGTGTATTTTACAATGAATACATAAGATACTGTGAATGGAAGTACGGTACCTTTACTGTAGAATTAATAATTCACAGTAACCTGCCAATCATTGGCAGTAAGTTACTGTAAATGAGACGTTAAATTAGTTACAGTGTGCCTAGAGGTAAATGGGACTCGCTGCTGCTGCTGCCCTGTGTTTGGTCTCCAGGCGTCTCTCTCGTGTCCGTCACACAGAGGTTGTGTTTCAGAGCCGTCCTCTCCGGCCTTCAACTCGCTTCTTGTTGCTGAAGTGAACCCGAGGATGGGGGAGGGGGGGACGGGGGTGGAGACAGGGGGTGCAATGACCGAACCGGATTGAGTATTTACCTTCCCCAGCATCAGCTGGCTGCACAGAGGCAGCCTTCTTAGGAAGCCACATGTGAGTGTGTGAGGCATAAACAGACGTTCAGCCTGTTGGAGACGGGGGGGTGATGTGGGATAGGTGGGATTGGTGGGGGGGGTGGGGTGCAGACCTGGTCTCAGAAAGCAGCTTCTGTTTTTCACTCTGACAGAGTTTGATTCAGAACTCCACTCCGAGGCTCATTGAAGATCCAGATGTGCGTCCTGCAGGAGGTCTGTTCTGTTCTGCAGACGTGGAGAAATGAAACGGCTTCGTTTGATTGGTGGTTAAACCAGCGCTGGAAGAAGTATTCAGAGCCGTTACTGCAGTATAAGTACTAATACCACACTGTAAAAATACTCTGTTACAAATAAAAAGTACCGCATTGAAAATGTAACTTCAGTAAAAGTCTGCAAGTATCATCAGGAAAATGTAGTTAAAGTATTAAAAGCATTCAAATGTATTTTTAACTGGAAACCATCCAAACAGTTCTGTCAATCAGCTCATTTATAAACTACATGGGTTCAGGAATCTGAATGTGGAAAGTAACTAGTAACTAAAGTAACTAGTAACTAAAGTAACTAGTAACTAAAGCTCATTTTCTGCATTCTGGTGATTTTTTTATGCAACAATTTATGGTGCAAATGTCTTTATTAATGTAAAGGAAAGCATTATCTGCATAGAATATAAATGACGGTTATTTTGACCTGTTTGGGGGAGTGGGTTGGCTTTTACTGTCTACATATTGTCTATATCTACCTCTTCTAAATATTAGGGGGGGGGGCTTCTCCCCCAAAATCGCTTGGTCATGTGACCCCGGCGTTGTCGCATTGGGCAACTTTTTTTGAATTCTTTAGCACTTAGTTTGAAGTTTTTATCGCTTTTTCAGAGTTTTTTCAATGTTTTTGTCCCTGTTTTTTTAAAAACAAGCAGAAATGTCCGGGATATATATATATATATATATATATATATATATATATATATATATATATATATATATATATATATATATATATATATATATATATATCTCAATTGCTTTCACTACAAGTCATTTTTGTCGCTTTTTTCAATGTTTTTGAGTTCTTTTTCTGGCACTTTTTCTTAAGTTTTTGTCCTTTTTCACATTTTTGCCTGTTTTCTGAGATTTTTTCAACCATTTTTTCAATGTTTTTGTCGCCTTTTTCAAGTTCTTTGGCACTTTAAAAAAAAAAAGTTTTTGTCTCTTTTTCCGAGTTGTTTTGGACATTTTTTTCAAAGTTTCTGTCTCTTTTTCTAAAAAAAAAAAAAAAAAAAATTTGAGTTCTTTCTCTATTTTTTTAAGTTTTTGTCCATTTTTCCTATATTTGTCATTTTTGACGTTTTTGCCTGTTGTCTGAGATTTTTTCAACCATTTTTAAAATGTTTTTGTCGCCTTTTTTGAGTTCTTTGGCACGTTGAAAAAAAAAGTTTTTGTCACTTTTTCCGAAAAGTTTTGGAAATGTTTTTCAAAGTTTTTGTCGCCTTTTTCAATTTTTTGAGTTCTTTGGCACTTTCTTTTTAAGTTTTTGCCCCTTTTCCCTACATTTGTCTTTTTTCTTTGAGTTTTTTTTCCAATGTTTTTGTCGCCTTTTTTGAGTTCTTTGGCAAAAAAGTTTTAGTAGAGTAGTTGTCGACAATCTTTTCAATGTTTTTGCCGCTTTTTTTCTAAACTTTTTCTAAAGGTCCCGGGACCTCCCTAGATAGGTGATATCTCAACCCCCCCAATGTTAGGCCCCTGATAGACTCAGAGTAAATACAAGACGTAAAACAATAAAGGTATACACTATGCTTTGTGTACACTCCCCGACTCACTACAAGTCCTAGTAGTCGGGGAGGGGCTGCAGCATGTTAAAGTCTCAGTGTTTGGCGTGTGTGTGTGTGTGTGTGTGTGTGTGTGTGTGTGTGTGTGTGTGTGTGTGTGTGTGTGTGTGTGTGTGTGGGGTGTTTCTGTCATTAAATTCCCCTGAACTCCACCCTGACCGAGTACAAAGACCCCCTGTCCGTGCTCTCTGGAAGCCTAGCTGCAGCTCCTGGTTTGATGCAGATTTTACGACTTGTATGAGATGATGTACAACAAAGGAACCAACAACTCAAGGACATAAAATGAATCCACATGAATCAAAACCTGTTTAACGCCGTGTTGTCTTCCTGTCAACCATGCAACTTTTTGTTTTTCTGGGTAAACATTTGTTTTTAAGATTATTTTGTGGCCTTTGTTGATAGGACAGAGGGGAGAGAGACAGGGGCATGGGCGCCGATTTATGTTTTCCTCCGTGGGGGCTCACGGCCGCACGCCCTTTAAAAAAATGTTTTGCATTTCAGAGCTTTAGGAAATAGACAGCGGCCGACATGGACAGCTATTAACTCGATAGTAAAGCCGTAGACAGCGCCACTTCTCACAAATACAGACAGGACTGGAGTTGAGAAGTTGAACTGACACGTAACCGCGATCAGCTTCGTGGGAAATGAAGAATCAACGCCACCGACACAACCACGACGCTTCACTCGCCACCCAGTCTGGCACACTTGGGTGCTCAGTATTTTTACGTGGGTGCTCGAGCTCCGGTCAAACAACACAGGACATTCCCCCAGGAGACCGTGGATCGAGTCCCGCGTGTCACGATTCCTAAACCCAACCCGTCCCTGTATACGGATGTCTCGTATAAATTCATGAAAATGTCCGGTTTTCACTGTTTTTCATGGGATCATAAGGGAGCAGATCAGACAGCAGATCAGACAGGGAGCCCATTCAGGGAGTAGATCAGACAGCAGATCAGACAGGGAGCCCATTCAGACAGGGAGTAGATCAAACAGCAGATCAGACAGGGAGCCCATTCAGGGAGGAGATCAGACAGGTAGCAGATCAGACAGGGAGCAAATCAGACAGGGAGTAGATCAGACAGCAGATCAGACAGGGAGCCCATTCAGGGAGGAGATCAGACAGGTAGCAGATCAGACAGGGAGCAGATCAGACAGGGAGCAGATCAGACAGGGAGTAGATCAGACAGCAGATCAGACAGGGAGCCCATACAGGGAGCAGATCAGACAGGTAGCAGATCAGACAGGGAGCAGACAGGGAGAAGATCAGACAGCAGATCAGACAGGGAGCCCATACAGGGAGCAGATCAGACAGGTAGCAGATCAGACAGGGAGCAGATCAGACAGCAGATCAGACAGTGAGCCCATACAAGGAGCAGATCAGACAGCAGATCAGACAGGGAGCCCATTCAGGGACAGGGAGCAGATCAGACAGGAAGCAGAACAGACAGGGAGCCCATAAAGGGAGCAGATCAGACAGCAGATCAGACAGGGAGCCCATACAGGGAGCAGATCAGACAGGGAGCCCATACAGGGAGTAGATCAGACAGGGAGCCCATACAGGGAGCACATCAGACAGGAAGCAGAACAGACAGGGAGCCCATAAAGGGAGCAGATCAGACAGCAGAGCAGCATTGAACACAAAATGCCGAAATTTGAAGCTGACAGAATAGGTCATATACATTATTTCATAGTTATATATTTAACCCTTGTGTTGCCTTCATGTCAACAGCAGAAACAACAAAGGCCTACTTCTCAGCGTTTTTCTAGCTTTTTTCCAGATGTTTTGGTCACTTTTTCATCCCTTTTTTCAACATTGTGACTGTTTGTCACT
>CM049371.1:38010014-38017514 GCA_026937815.1 Etheostoma perlongum
GAAAATGTAGTTAAAGTATTAAAAGTAGAGAAGAATAGAGTAAAGGATCCAATCAGCTGTTTAATGACATCATCCTCTCAGCTGGACCTGTTATCTTGTTGCTATGGTTACTTTATAATTAACATCAGATTATTAACTACATGTGGTTAGTGTGCAGGAATCTTAACGTGGAAAGTAACTAGTAACTAAAGTAACTAGTAACTAAAGTAACTAGTAACTAAAGCTGTCAGATGAATGTAGTGGAGTACCTCAACATCTGGACTGAAGTACATTACTGCAGTAGATGTACTTAGTTACATTACTGGAGTAGATGTACTTAGTTACATTACTGCCGTAGATGTACTTAGTTACATTACTGCAGTAGATGTACTTAGTTACATTACTGAGTAGATGTACTTAGTTACATTACTGAGTAGATGTACTTAGTTACATTACTGGAGTAGATGTACTTAGTTACATTACTGGAGTAGATGTACTTAGTTACATTACTGGAGTAGATGTACTTAGTTACATTACTGCAGTAGATGTACTTAGTTACATTACTGCAGTAGATGTACTTAGTTACATTACTGGAGTAGATGTACTTAGTTACATTACTGCAGTAGATGTACTTAGTTACATTACTGGAGTAGATGTACTTAGTTACATTACTGGAGTAGATGTACTTAGTTACATTACTGGAGTAGATGTACTTAGTTACATTACTGCAGTAGATGTACTTAGTTACATTACTGCAGTAGATGTACTTAGTTACATTACTGCAGTAGATGTACTTAGTTACATTACTGGAGTAGATGTACTTAGTTACATTACTGCAGTAGATGTACTTAGTTACATTACTGCAGTAGATGTACTTAGTTACATTACTGCAGTAGATGTACTTAGTTACTTAGTTACATTACTGCAGTAGATGTACTTAGTTACATTACTGGAGTAGATGTACTTAGATGTACTTAGTTACATTACTGCAGTAGATGTACTTAGTTACATTACTGGAGTAGATGTACTTAGTTACATTACTGCAGTAGATGTACTTAGTTACATTACTGGAGTAGATGTACTTAGTTACATTACTGGAGTAGATTAGTTACATTTGGAGTAGATACTTAGTTACATTACTGGAGTAGATGTACTTAGTTACATTACTGGAGTAGATGTACTTAGTTACATTACTGCAGTAGATGTACTTTAGTTACATTACTGTAGAGTAGACATTACTTAGATTACATTACATTGCAGTAGATGTACTTAGTTACATTACTGCAGTAGATGTACTTAGTTACATTACTGGAGTAGATGTACTTAGTTATATTACTGCAGTAGATGTACTTAGTTACATTTAGTTAGTTATATTACTGCAGTAGATGTACTTAGTTACATTACTGCAGTAGATGTACTTAGTTACATTACTGGAGTAGATGTACTTAGTTACATTACTGGAGTAGATGTACTTAGTTACATTACTGGAGTAGATGTACTTAGTTACATTACTGGAGTAGATGTACTTAGTTACATTCTACCACTGATATGAACATCTGTAACATCTGTAATGAGGATGTTTGACGTGCTGCTGCTCGGTGAACTGATTGATCACACACGGCTTTGTTTTCGTCTTTATTAGAGCTGAGACACACACAGAAGACAGACAGAGAGACAGACAGAGAGACAGACAGAGAGACAGACAGAGAGACAGACAGAGAGACAGACAGACAGACAGAGATTTTAACATTTAATTTAACATTTAATCAAAGTGGAACTGGTTGAATGTTTTGCATTTTAGCCCCCAGGACCCGTCATAATGTCATGTTATTCACTGATGGATTTACTGGAATAACTTCGGGGTCCAGACGTCTGAGAAGTGTCTGTTTTGTCTAGATTTCCTTATGAGTGACGTGTCTATTGATGAGTTTGTGGTTAATTTCTTAATCACACGAGGGGCGAGAGGATACCAATCATGTGGGCGTAGAGTAAGGTGACCAGATGTCTCAGCTAAGGTAAATCCGGGGACATTTTCAGCTCAGAAGCGTAAATACCTCCAAAACACGTCATGTTTTAATTTTTTTTAAACTTAAAACGGGGACACTGGACCTAAAACTGTTCTCATTAGGGGCTAAGCCTCCCTAAAGGTCTGATCCTAGAAGCACCCCTGCTGCTATACTCAACTCCATTACACCTCAGAGGGGGATGTTGTAATATTTACTGAACTACATTTATCTGACACCTTTTGCTTTATTACTTCAGGCTTGTTTCTGCAACAGCTCATTGAGTATCGGATACAATATAAACTATTGAGGAAAGATTTTCCTTTGACATTGATGCAGTATGAAACGAGATCGCTGCAGTCGGCAGCAGAGAAACAAGCTACAATGGAAGTTAATGGGAGAATTGTCCAGCTTGTATTTACGTTCATAAAGTGCTCGTTTTGCTGCTGACAGACTCAGATTAATTCTAAGTGTCTGATAACATTATGGAAAGGATTTCTAAGGAGGCTGACCTTTCTGTTAAAGATTAAGATAATTTTTTAAAACATAAAAGTCCACCAGACTCCATGTAAATAATCAGTGATTTTAGCGTGTATAGAGCAGCATATCTCCACCAGACTCCATGTAAATAATCAGTGATTTTAGCGTGTATAGAGCAGCATATCTCCACCAGACTCCATGTAAATAATCAGTGATTTTAGCGTGTATAGAGCAGCCTCACTCCACCAGACTCCATGTAAATAATCAGTGATTTTAGCGTGTATAGAGCAGCATATCTCCACCAGACTCCATGTAAATAATCAGTGATTTTAGCATGGTAAAATACGGCTTTCTAAAACATCTCTGAGCTCTGAGCAGCGCTGCTCGATCGGCTCCGTTTGGTCAGAGTTTTCTTTCTTTCATTCCAGTATCGGGTCTGTCAGTCACAGTGAAAACCGGGGACATTTCCGGGGACAGATCCAGCCGGGGACAGGTCACCAAAATCGGGGACTGTCCCCGGAAACCGGGGACGTCTGGTCACCCTAGCATAGAGGAGCATTTTTTAATGAAAAGTTACTAGCCTATGTTTAACATAGCTCCGTGCCGCCTGCACAGCTGATGTGATCCAGAGCTCGTTTCCAATGAATCACTTTATATAAATATGTTCCTGCTTTATTTACATGAATACAAATGATTCAAAAACAGTTTCACATTTAACGTCGTAATGATGACATGGTTATGGCTGAGTAATATTTGAAGACTGAGTAATATTGAAGTAATGAGACTGGAGGCCTTCAGTGGTATTTGTATTTGTGTGAACATGCGTGTAAAAGCATGGCGAGGTATGTACACACAGCCGCGCTGGAGCTGAAAATGGCAAATTGCGCTTTTCCGTGTCATGCTGTCACTACCTGATGTGAGTCGAGTGCAGCTTTGAGTCGCGCATGCTCAGATTTAAACGGTTTACCACATAACTGTCATACTGAAATTAGTGAAATCCATGAAATAATAAACTTTCCTCATTACAAACAATAACAGAAGATGGAAATCATTTCAGAAACGTTGTAGCAATCCATGGTTGATGCTATGCTAACGTTAGCTTAAAACACCATTCACCTGACAGCCTTTGTTGTGTTTGATGCTAGCTTGTAGCTAAGCTAGCAGTGAACCAACTTGGTTAATTAGCTCCATTTTTACTGTGTTGACGTTACAGAAGTCTCTCGTTAGCATCTTATATGCTACTGGTCATAAAGTAACAATAACATTACGTTAACATTACATTCATTTTGAGTGAAGTTTTTTTTATCTGTTGTCTGTTTTATAGTTTTTGGCATATTCTGTTTTACAAGCGTTTTTTGTCCAGTTATTATGCTTTTATCTTATGTTGTTATCTATAGTTGTACAGCACTTTGGGGCAGTAGTGACTGTTTGTAAATGTGTGTACCTTGACCTACATAACATTACATTACATTAACATTACATTACAATATAAACAGTCTTTAGAAACTGGTTTTCCAGTCTTATTTCTCCAGGTTCTCACTGGAGGGTGAAAGGGAAAATGGGAGTTTCCCATGAAGAGATGGGAGGGGAAGCGTAAAATGCGCCTAATTATATATTCAGCGGTGTGTACAAAAACTGCCCGTGATGGCGCGCCTCTATTTTGGGGTGAAATTTGTCACCTCCTGGTGAAAGGACAGCAGTGATCCGAGCAAGACGGAGACAAAGGACACGGAGACACCTTCTCAGTGGAGTGAACGCGAAACCATACCGGTATGCTGCGTGTTATATTTACAGTATAATACCCTTACTGTAACATGCCAAAATTCATTATTAAATTAGCTTCACTGCTAAAAGCATAACAAATAAAATGTATTTTATTTTATAGAAATATTTAATTTTTTCCATTTCATTTCTGTGCTTCTGTAACATTAACTAACAATTTGATTGCTATGACTAGAAGTCTTAATTCAACGCTCTGCAATGTCCCTGAGGGGTTAGTGATGGCGTTGCATAGTCTGTCCACCAGAGGACGCTCTACAACGTCCCTGTTAGTGATGGCGTTGCATAGTCTGTCCACCAGAGGACGCTCTACAACGTCCCTGTTAGTGATGGCGTTGCATAGTCTGTCCTCCAGAGGACGCTCTACAACGTCCCTGTTAGTGATGGCGTTGCATAGTCTGTCCACCAGAGGACGCTCTACAACGTCCCTGTTAGTGATGGCGTTGCATAGTCTGTCCACCAGAGGACGCTCTACAACGTCCCTGTTAGTGATGGCGTTGCATAGTCTGTCCACCAGAGGACGCTCTACAACGTCCCTGTTAGTGATGGTGTTGCATAGTCTGTCCACCAGAGGACGCTCTACAACGTCCCTGTTAGTGATGGCGTTGCATAGTCTGTCCACCAGAGGACGCTCTACAACGTCCCTGTTAGTGATGGCGTTGCATAGTCTGTCCACCAGAGGACGCTCTACAACGTCCCTGTTAGTGATGGCGTTGCATAGTCTGTCCACCAGAGGACGCTCTACAACGTCCCTGTTAGTGATGGCGTTGCATAGTCTGTCCACCAGAGGACGCTCTACAACGTCCCCGTTAGCGATGGCGTTGCATAGTCTGTCCACCAGAGGACGCTCTACAACGTCCCTGTTAGCGATGGCGTTGCATAGTCTGTCCACCAGAGGACGCTCTACAACGTCCCTGTTGGCAACACTCAGATTATTCTTATTATTCATATCTTACGTTTGTATTTTTATACATCTTATTTGGCCCTGAATATCTTTGATTTGACAAAACAAGACATCTGATGATGTAATCTTGGGCTAAATAACTAGATTAAAATAGTATAAATACCATTAAAATTGGGTCAAATCAACCCAGTGGTTTTAATACTCACGGGTACTCAGAATTTCTTTGTGCTTTTACTAAAGGATCTGGATCTGATAACGTTACATCCACAAATGTACGTAGACGTGTCCCTGAGTGCGCTGTACTGCTGATTTAATCTGTCTACTTAGATTACATGGTCGGATCTAGTTGTTGTATAACTCTGTGTAAAATATCTGTTACAGATAACTGGAGTGTGAATCTGCCCCCGCAGCGCTCGATAAACTGCGTCATATGTGTAAGAGTTGTCATAGTTGTGGTCGACCACGTCGTGCAGCGCAACAAGTGATTTAGAGCCGAGAACATCGAGGAGCTGTGAGCCACTCGCAGCCCAACAACCCCTCTCTGTGTGCTGGCTTAGACTGAGCGGCTCCACCCTGACCCCCTCCACCCATTTACCCCCGCAAACCCAACACACACACACACACACACACACACACACACACACACACACACACACACAGAGTGCAAGCCGGCGGCGGCCAATGTCAGCCCCTCAAATGGAATGGGGGTGTATCTCTCTCACACACACACACACACACACACACACACACACACACACACACACACACACACACACACACACACACACACACACACACACACACACAATGCATGGCATTATCTTTGTGGGGACCCGTTATTGACATAATGTATTCCCTATTCCCCTACCCTAACCTTAACCATCACAACTAAATGCCTAGCCTTAACCCTTACCTAACCCTCACCATAACCTGATTCTAACCCTAATCCTAAAACCAGGTCTTAACCCTCAAACAAAGCTGTCGGGACCCCACATACCGAACTCCCGTTTTTTGGACCCCATGACTGCAGTTAAACAAGAGTACACACACACACACACACACACACACACACACACACACACACACACACACACACACACACACACACACACACACACACACACACACACACACACCTGGCAGATAAAGACCCTCCACACAGATGGACTGTGAGTCATTCTTTCATGACGCCTTCACATGTTTCAGATTGTAATATGTGTACATTGCCGGTGATCAGGAAACAGGTTAAAACAAAGAATGCAACTTGTGAAGAACTTGCGGTGTGAATGCTGTTTGTTGAAAGGCGTGGAACAAACGGTGAGCTTTGGAAACAAGGACGCACGTCAGGCGGTCTCACCGGTTGGGTAGCTTACACACCTGAAGGATTACTCAGCTTACACAGCTGAGTAATCCTTCAATTTCCTTGGATCAGGGAGGCCCAAAAATCATGGTTGCAGCTGTCGCCATGGTCCTGCTACACGTCCTGCTACGTCCTGCTACATCCTGCTACGTCCTGCTACGTCCTGCTACATCCTGCTACGTCCTGCTACGTCCTGCTACGTCCTGCTACGTCCTGCTACATCCTGCTACGTCCTGCTACGCCCTGCTACGTCCTGCTACGTCCTGCTACATCCTGCTACGCCCTGCTACATCCTGCTACGCCCTGCTACATCCTGCTACGTCCTGCTACGTCCTGCTACGTCCTGCTACATCCTGCTACGTCCTGCTACGTCCTGCTACGTCCTGCTACGTCCTGCTACATCCTGCTACGTCCTGCTACATCCTGCTACATCCTGCTACGTCCTGCTACGCCCTGCTACGTCCTGCTACATCCTGCTACATCCTGCTACATCCTGCTACATCCTGCTACGTCCTGCTACGTCCTGCTACGCCTTGTAATGCTGCACAGTGCCCTGCTATGCCATGAACTACTACACAGACCTACTACAAACTACTATTTTTTGTGACTGTTATTGCCACTCTTCATTGTAACCCCAACCGGTCGTCAGACACCGCCTACCAAGAGCCTGGGTCTGGGCCTGGGCCTGGGTCTGGGTCTGGGTCTGTCCCAGGTTTCTTCCTAAAAAGAAGTTTTTCCTCGCCACTGTCGCACTGTTGCTTGCTCTGTAGGAAAATACTAGACCTGTTGGGTCCTTGTAAATTCTGGAGTGTGGTCTAGACCTGCTCTATCTGTAAAGTGTTTCGAGATAATGCTTGTTATGAAATGATACTATAAATAAAATTGAATTGAATTAATCCCAAGCTCTCACTTCTCAACATTGTGGTGCTGTTTTTCCAAAGGATTTCTATATTTTCATCTTCTACATCCAACGTCAGACAATCTGCTTCCAGTTT
>CM049371.1:38022514-38046410 GCA_026937815.1 Etheostoma perlongum
GTCTAGACCACACTCCAGAATTTACAGATAGAGCAGGTCTAGACCACACTCCAGAATATACAGATAGAGCAGGTCTAGACCATAGTCCAGAATTTACAAGGACCCAACAGGTCTAGTAGTTTCCTCCAGAGCAAGCAACAGTGCGACAGTAGCGAGGAAAAACTCCCTTTTAGGCAGAAACCTGGGACAGACCCAGACCCAGGCCCAGACCCTGACCCAGACCCAGGTCCAGGTCCAGACCCAGGTCCAGGCCCAGATAACGTTACCGCTAACGTTAGCGGTGACGTTAGCGTAGCGTAGCGTTAGCGTAGCATTATGGACGGCAATATGATTGAAAATGAAGAAAACACTGTGAGCCTGACATATTATTTATTATTATTAGACTCCATGTTCAAAGATTTGCTCTCAGTTCATTTTCTCATTCGCACGGTTACTTTTATACTTTAACCCTCATGTTGTCTTCATGTTGTCTTCATGTTGTCCTCATGTTGTCCTCATGTTGTCCTCATGTTGTCCTCATGTTGTCTTCATGTTGTCTTCATGTTGTCCTCATGTTGTCCTCATGTTGTCTTCATGTTGTCTTCATGTTGTCCTCATGTTGTCCTCATGTTGCCCTCATGTTGTCCCCATGTTGTCCCCATATTGTCCCCATGTTGTCCTCATGTTGTCCTCATGTTGCCCTCATGTTGTCCTCATGTTGTCCTCATGTTGTCCTCACGTTGCCCTCACGTTGCCCTCACGTTGTCCTCATGTTGTCTTCATGTTGTCTTCATGTTGTCTTCATGTTGTCCTCATGTTGTCCTCATGTTGTCCTCATGTTGCCCTCATGTTGTCCCCATATTGTCCCCATATTGTCCCCATGTTGTCCCCATGTTGTCCATGTTGTCCTCATGTTGCCCTCATGTTGTCCCCATGTTGTCCTCATGTTGTCCTCATGTTGTCCTCACGTTGCCCTCACGTTGTCCTCATGTTGTCCTCATGTTGTCCTATATCAATGTTCTTTTTAATTCCCCAAAATAACATGATTGATTCCACCCAACGCTCTTTGCCAAGTACAAATCTCTACTTTCATTAATTTTGGGGCGTCTTATTCAATTTTATAGCATTGTAAAACAAATGGAAGTGTTTTTGAAATAGTATTGAGTAAAAGTTGACATATTCCAGTCTGTGATTATCATCAACATCCATTCCTTTAATTTTAGTCTCAATAATTCCTAATTTCTGCTTTTCTAACTCAAACATTAGGTATAATTTCCTATAAATGAGGTTTATTGACCATAAATTCCAAAAATAACTGTAAAACTACAGTTAATAAGTTAGTGTTACGTAGTGTTGAAAACGTCAAAAAAAGGACAACCATTGAAAAAAGGGACAAAAACGTAAGAAAAAGTTAAAAACATCGATAAAAAGCATTGATTTTCATTTTGACGGGAAGACAACACGAGGGTTAAGTAAATTTCCAAGCCTGTACTTTGTTACTTTTATTTGAGTAAAGAAGTAAAATCAGTACTTCTACTTATACCAGAGTATTTTTTAACACAAGTATCTGTACTTCTACTTGAGTACTTTTGCCCTGCATCATTTCTGCTGCTGCAGAGTCCTCTCAGGCTCCCCTCCTCCTTTTCTCTCTCTCTCTGTCTCTCTCTCTGTCTCTCTCTCTCTCTCTCTCTCTCTCTCTCTCTCTCTCTCTCTCTCTCTCTCTCTCTCTCTCTCTCCTCTCTCTCTCTCTCTCTCTCTCTCTCTGTCTCTCTCTCTTTCTATGTCTCTCTCTCTCTACCCTCTCTCTGTCTCTCTTTCTATGTCTCTCTCTCTCTACCCTCTCTCTGTCTCTCTCCTCCTCTCTCTCTCTGTCTCTCTCTCTCTCTGTCTCTCTCTCTGTCTCTCTCTGTCTCTCTCTCTCTCTCTCTCTCTTCTTCCGTCTTCTTCTCCTCTGTTCTCATTTCACTCATCGCCTGCTCTGCTTGCATCCTGCAGAGAACACACTCAAAGTTTTTCCCATATTTAAAAGGACATGTCCCAGAGATCTGTCTCTCTCTCTCTCCCCCCCATCCTGTCCCATCGCCTGCTCTGAGATCTGAACACACCCCCCCATCCTGTCCCAGAGATCTGCCCCCCCCCATCCTGTCCCAGAGATCTGCCCCCCCCATCCTGTCCCAGAGACCCCCCTTCTCCTCGTCCTGTCCCAACGAGCCTAATGACTATTTTCATGCATGGTCGGGGGGAATTAGGTGATGTGTGTATGCTGCAGAGTTATTCTGCTGACTGAAGGAGCTCCCATGGCAGGGGGGGGAAGGGGGGGGGGGGAAGAGGAGGGGGGGAAGAGGAGGGGGGGGGAGAGGAGGGGGGGAGAGGGGGGGGAGATAGTGCATCAGCAGTTTGGGATGGAGTGAATGAAGATAAGAGTGGGGGGGGGAAGGGGGACAAATCCGAATGACTATTCCAACGCACGCACACACACACACACACACACAGACAGACAGACAGACACACACACACACACACACACACGCACACGCACACACACAAGCACGCACACACACACACACACATGCAGACAGACACATACATACAGACACACACACACGCACAGACACACACACACACACGCACAAGCACGCACACACACATGCAGACAGACACATACATACAGACACACACACATGCAGACAGACACATACATACAGACACACACACACACAGACACACACACACACACACACACACACACACACACACACACACACACAGACAGACACACACACACACACACACACACACACACACACACACACACACAGACAGACAGACAGACACACACACACACACACACACAATGCAGTGCTGCAGTAGATTTTTTTTAATCTAAGTTTCCCAAAACTTTTACAGAAATAATATCTCAAGCTCGTCTCTGCATGATTAACTGTTGTTAGGAGCAACCAAACTAGCTCAAAGTTTAAAAAAAAGATTTTTTAAAGATTATTTTTTGGGACATTTATAGTCCTTTATTTTCATTGAAATATTATTATATTTCAATGCATTGTGTGTGTGTGTGTGTGTGTGTGTGTGTATAAAAACATCTAAAAGCAAAGATCCTATCAGGTAGGGGACCCTGGGACAACGTCTTATCAGATGCGGTCTACGGTTTAGGGGTCCTTGATTTTATTATTTATTATTATTATTTATTAAACTTTATTAGAGGGTTAGGAACAAACGACCCATATCGCCGTATGGTTTGTTGCTGTTGGTTTAAAAGCAACAACATTGTTTTTGTTTTTTATTATAACTTAATCCAGTGACTTCAATTTAATATCGGCAGCTCTGGTCTTCCATAAACCACATCCCCAAAGTTAGATGTGAGATGGCAAAGCCCTCTCTGCTAGGGGTGAGTGTGTAGAGGATGGGCTGCAGTGTGTGTGTTTATTTGTGTGTGTGTGTGTGTGTGTATGTGTGTTTGTTTAACTATATTCATGGGGTCCAAAAACCGGGAGTTCGGTATACTTGTGGGGTCCTGACAGTTTTGTGAGGTCAAAATGTTGGAGCCCACAACTTTAAAGGGCTGTTTGAGGGTTAAGACCTGGTTTTAGGATCAGGGTTAGAATCAGGTTATGGTTAGGGTGAGGGTAAGGGTTAAGGTTAGGCATTTAGTTGTTATGGTTACGGTTAGGGTAAGGGGCTAGGGAATGCATTATGTCCATGACGGGTCCCCACAAAGATAGTGTCATGCACTGTGTGTGTGTGTGTGTGTGTGTGTGTGTGTGTGTGTGTGTGTGTGTGTGTGTGTGTGTGAATGAAGCCCGAGGTGTGAGCGTGACGCTGCACTGAGGCACAGTCTCTCTCTGAAGTTGTCTGTCAGTGTCCCCGGGACATGTTGGATGACGGGGAATATCTACTGCACAGTACGTACTGCCTTTACAAATACATGGTATGTGTGTTCTAGCGTGTAGCGTTGGTGTGTTCTAGCGTGTTGCGTTGGTGTGTTGTGCGTGTGTAGTCCTCCGTAGTGTAAAGCTTCTCACGGGACATCTGGCTCGGGCATTGAGGACGATTCAAAGTGATAATTGCAACATGAGTTTTTGTATTTTGAGACCTTGTTTTCAAACTTTGGAGTGAGCATTTGAGATTGTAACTGTGTGTGTGTGTGTGTGTGTGTGTGTGTGTGTGTGTGTGTGTGTGTCTGTAGATGTGCTGCAGACTGCTCTGCACTCTCATAGTAATTACAGCGCTTTCCGAAGGAGAAACAGCACTGCAGATACAGAAACACTGCACAGTGTCCTGAGCTGCACTGAGCTGCATGCGGATCCTGCTTTTACACGGATAACTTCCCATTCTCTGGAGGGTTGGGTTTAAAAAAAAACTATTTTTCAATTCAAATCGATCTTCATTTAATCCGATATCTGTTTTATTCTGTGTGAACTGTGAAGAAATCCTCCTTCATGTGTATTATTTCCATCATAAATTGATAGTTCCCTACAATATTATCTGTGTGGACCAACCTTGAGACTATCTTCTGCCCATCCTGACCCTGTGTATTATCTTCCACATCATCTAAGTGGACTTTACGACCTTCTTGTAATGTCTCTCTCTCTCTCTCTCTCCTGCAGTGATCCGACCCCCTAGTTCTATGATTGAAGATGATTCCTGTGCTGATCTGTGCGTTGATCTCCCTGAGTCTAGCTGCCAACGACTTAGACTCTCTCTACCCTGAACTGGAGCACTCCAGAACCATCTATGTCACAGGTGAGTGAGTGAGTGAGTGAGTGAGTGAGTGAGTGAGTGAGTGAGTGAGTGAGTGAGTGAGTGAGTGAGTGAGTGTGTGTGTGTGTGTGTGTGTGTGTGTAATGCATTCTCATAAATGGGTTTCTTTGCTAGTTTAAGACCGACCAACGCCCATCTGTTCGTCAACTCGTAACGGTGAACGGCGCTTCTGCATTTGCTTTGCAACCCTCTACCGGCTAAAACCGCACTACACAAGTTTGCCAGATCCCCCCCCCCCCCCCACGCGTACAGGTCATTTTAATGTTTTATTTTGACCGAGAGAGAGAGAGAGACTTCCTGTAAAGGCTCTACCACGTGACTGTGTTCCACCAATACTCGATCTCAGCGGCGCAACGGGTTAGCTTTAAAGTCGTAGCAAAACAAAGATGTCTGAATCAACCGTCGCCAAGGCGTACACTCAAACACACCTCTAGGGCCGCTGACAGGCAATAGGACGGTATTTAATGGTTCCATTGATTTTATTTCACCTTGGGGATGCTGCACAGATTATAGTTAATACTGCGGAGAAGAGACAGTCCTCTCCTGAAAAACGCTCCCATAGGTTGTTGGTTCAAGCAGCAATTACGACCTATATTTATGTTTCTAGTGGCCGTAGTAGTTCTGATGGGAGCAAAGCAGGTAGTAATGTGAGGAAGAATATATACATACTGTATACATTCTATATATACATATATATATCTACCCACCCATCCATCTATCCATCCATCCATCCATCCATCCATCTCTGACGTAGGTGTTAAATGAGACAGATTGCACAAAATGGAAAGTGATTGTTACTCCAACACAAGAAAAGTTAGCGCTGAACACATTTCTGAGGACTATGGTTACCTGGTCCTCAGATCTCTGCAGGGTAAATCCAGACAGCTAGCTAGACTATCTGTCCAATCTGAGGACTATGGTTACCTGGTCCTCAGATCTCTGCAGGGTAAATCCAGACAGCTAGCTAGACTATCTGTCCAATCTGAGGACTATGGGTACCTGGTCCTCAGGTCTCTGCAGGGTAAATCCAGACAGCTAGCTAGACTATCTGTCCAATCTGAGGACTATGGTTACCTGGTCCTCAGGTCTCTGCAGGGTAAATCCAGACAGCTAGCTAGACTATCTGTCCAATCTGAGGACTATGGTTACCTGGTCCTCAGATCTCTGCAGGGTAAATCCAGACAGCTAGCTAGACTATCTGTCCAATCTGAGGACTATGGTTACCTGGTCCTCAGGTCTCTGCAGGGTAAATCCAGACAGCTAGCTAGACTATCTGTCCAATCTGAGGACTATGGTTACCTGGTCCTCAGGTCTCTGCAGGGTAAATCCAGACAGCTAGCTAGACTATCTGTCCAATCTGAGGACTATGGTTACCTGGTCCTCAGGTCTCTGCAGGGTAAATCCAGACAGCTAGCTAGACTATCTGTCCAATCTGAGGACTATGGTTACCTGGTCCTCAGATCTCTGTCCAATCTGGGTAAATCCAGACAGCTAGCTAGACTATCTGTCCAATCTGAGGACTATGGTTACCTGGTCCTCAGGTCTCTGCAGGGTAAATCCAGACAGCTAGCTAGACTATCTGTCCAATCTGAGGACTATGGTTACCTGGTCCTCAGGTCTCTGCAGGGTAAATCCAGACAGCTAGCTAGACTATCTGTCCAATCTGAGGACTATGGTTACCTGGTCCTCAGATCTCTGCAGGGTAAATCCAGACAGCTAGCTAGACTATCTGTCCAATCTGAGGACTATGGTTACCTGGTCCTCAGGTCTCTGCAGGGTAAATCCAGACAGCTAGCTAGACTATCTGTCCAATCTGAGGACTATGGTTACCTGGTCCTCAGGTCTCTGCAGGGTAAATCCAGACAGCTAGCTAGACTATCTGTCCAATCTGAGGACTATGGTTACCTGGTCCTCAGGTCTCTGCAGGGTAAATCCAGACAGCTAGCTAGACTATCTGTCCAATCTGAGGACTATGGTTACCTGGTCCTCAGGTCTCTGCAGGGTAAATCCAGACAGCTAGCTAGACTATCTGTCCAATCTGAGGACTATGGTTACCTGGTCCTCAGGTCTCTGCAGGGTAAATCCAGACAGCTAGCTAGACTATCTGTCCAATCTGAGTTTCTGTTGACAACTAAAACTACTTTTGAACTTCATGTTCCACCAAAACTAGTTCCTTCCTGAGACTATTTAGCAGCGGCACCGTGGCTCCGTCTGGCGTTTAGCCCCGCCCACAATGATTGTGATTGGTTTAAAGAAATGCCAATAAACCAGAGTAGTTTTTCTCCCATCCCAGATTGCTGTGTGGACTAGCCAGACCTTCCTCTGCAGCGCTGTGGAGGAGGGTCAATGCAAGAGCACCAAAGCTCTAACTAGCATTAGCACAACAGCTAATGGAGGAATTATTATGAATTATTTGTTTTTCCTGGGTGTAATAATGTTTCCAGAAAACGACCCTCGACTCTCAGTGGTGGCAGACCAATCGAAGGTGGTGTCGAGGCGAGGAGGAAACGCTACGCTACCCTGCAAGATCCGAATGGACCAATCACTGACGCCCAGTCGAAAGATGAGGATCAAGTGGACCAAGCTGACGTCAGACTACCTGAAGGAGGTCACCCTTTAACTTTTTAATCAAAGACAATCTGTGTTTTTAGAGGTTTTGTGACCATGGAATATTTCCAAATCTACATTTTAATTTAATATTTTATTGAATTAGAAGAATGCTCCGCTGGTTTTCTTGTGGATCAAACGTAATTTAGTTTGACATTTACGCTCTGTTAGCGTGCATACAAGGAGGTCATGAAAGTGCAAATTAGGGATCAGCGGGTGTGGCTCAGTGGTAGCGGTCGCCTTATTAGACTTAAGTAAGTAAGTAAGTAAGTAAAAGTTTATTTATATAGCACCTTTCACAGGTATACCACAAAGTGCTTCACAACAAAAACATTAATATCATAAAATACACACAATAAAAGCATAGACAGTACATGATCAAATCAACCCACAAGTAGCTAATTGAAAGCCTGAACAAATAAATGTGTCTTTAGACTGCATTTGAAGGCATCAACAGAATCAGAAGAGTGCATAGACGGTGGAAGGTTATTCCACAACCTCGGGGCAACAGCCTGAGAAGATCGGTCACCTCTAGGGGCAACAGCCTGAGAAGATCGGTCACCTCTAGGGGCAACAGCCTGAGAAGATCGGTCACCTCTAGGGGCAACAGCCTGAGAAGATCGGTCACCTCTAGGGGCAACAGCCTGAGAAGATCGGTCACCTCTAGAACCGTCAGCAGGTTCTGATCCACAGACCTCAGAGCACGCACAGGGGTATATCGCTGAATCAAGTCACTAATATAGAGGGGAGCCTGGCCATGTAAAGCTCTGAAAACTAGAACCAACATTTTAAAATGTATCCTATAAGACACAGGTAGCCAATGAAGTTCTTTTAGGATTGGGGATATGTGAGACCTCCTATTAGTACGCGTTAAAATTCTGGCTGCAGAGTTTTGTGCTAATTGCAGTCGAGAGAGCTCCTTTTGGTTTAGGCATAAAAATAAACTATTACAATAGTCTAACCGCGAAGACACAAAGGCATGAATGATAAGCTCCAAATCATTTCTCGAAACTATATTTCTAAATTTTGAGATTTTCCTTAATTGAAAAAAGCAGTTTCTCGTCAGCTGCTTGCAGTGCTGCACTAACGACATGTCTTTGTCCAGGATAACTCCCAAATTTCTAAGACTTGGCTTAGCAGACTGACCTAAATCACCCAAGTATTGTTTAATCCCAGGGATTGCATCCTCAGGGGCAAAAAAACGTATAGACTAAGGAATCGGATAAACAGCGGTTGTACGGGATAACGACACAAGAGTCTTCCCCATAAAGGCCTAAACTACCAATCCCCACCCAGCCGAAGATTTTAAAAAAACATATAAAGTTAAATAAAAACAACTAAGTATAAGTAAAAACGCCAGCAGAGAGGAAAAGTGAAATAGTGACATAGTGCACAGGGCAAATTGAGAGAAAAAGGGAAGAGAGAAGCTGCATATCGAGTGCAAGGGGTGTCGCCCGGGCGCCTCCGACCAACAGAGGATGCCATATTTTGTGGAAAAGTCTTTCTTTGTTGGACATCTTATATCGGAGTCTGTCCATGTGTAGTAGGTTCCCTTACTCTCTAAGCCAGGGATCTTCAACAGGGGGTCCGGGACCCCTAGGGTGTCCTTAGAGTCAATGCAAGGGGACCTCCAAATTATTGTTAATCTTTTAAAGTTTTTTCAAAAAATTAAAAAGTCTTAACATGAATAAAACAAAAATATTTGAAAATACAACTCCCCACTGCTGATAGGTTTACTGGCCTATAGCAAGGTAGTCCCTCAGTTACAGTTGATCCTGAGGATTTACTGTTCCACATGTATGTCAAACATTAAAACATGATTTATAAAATCATGCCTACAATTATTAGGCTATTTCAATGGTATGTCAAACAGGTATGTATAAAGACCTCTAGGCTAACCTCAATGTTATTGTAAGCCCAGGTTAATGTGCAGCTTCATTTAATACAATATACAGTATGTAGTAGGGGGTCCCTGCTTCGTCTCTCTTTCAGTTAAGGGGTCCTTGGCTTAAAAAACGTTGAAGACCCCTGCTCTAAGCCATTGCTGAAAGGGGGGGCGGGCTGGTCTCTGATTTCCACTGTTGCAAAATAATGCGCCTGGCCACCAAGGTGCATAAGGACATGGCTTGCCTCGCATTATGGACTTAGACTTTCACTTAAGTTACATTTTAGACTTATGAGTCTGCTTTATGTGCATTGCCCTTCTACAATACTTTTATATTGCAGGAGACTGTGTGATAGTCTGTTTTAGTCTTATTTAATGTACAGTAACTTGTACACTTATCTATCTCTGCTCTCATCTTTGCTGTTGCAAACCGCAATTTGAACCGCAAATGAAGGGTTTTCTTATCTTATTTTCAATGCAGGACTTTTACTTACTTGTAACAGAGTATGGCAGAGCGGTCGCCTGCCAATCAGAAGGTTGGCGGTTCGATCCCTGGCCCTGCAGTCCCACGACGAAGTGTAACAGGAGGGTTGATGAAGCTCTTCTAATGTTAGGATCCATACCGCTGACGCTGTTCCTCTTTTAACATCAGTGATGAGTTCTTTTTGTTCTTACTGAAGCACAGGAAGATGCTTTAGTGTAAAAGAAGAAATAAAGAAATGGATTAGATTCCTTCCAACGCTCTTTATAAATACAACTGATCACTTTCATTCCTCTGATGTTAACTATTAGTCAAATTAATTCATCATTTCTGCTTTTTTTTTTACTCAAATATTAGGTATAATTCTATATAAATGAGGGTTATTGACCATGAATTCCAAAAAGTAGTAAAACTAGTAAGGTGGTGTTAGTTAAAACTAAAAAAATCTGAAAAAGGGACAAAAATGTCAGTTTTTTTGTCTGTTTTTGACCCGAGGGGACAACACCAGGGTGAAGTGTCCTGGAGGTCTGGTACTCAGAGCACTTCCTCCTCAGGTATTTACAGGAAGATGCTTTAGTGTAAAAGAAGAAATAAAGAAATGGATTAGATTCCTTCCAACGCTCTTTATAAATACAACTGATTCTCTCTTCCCTTGTTGATTTGCTGCCTTCATCATGCTTATGGAGATAGAGTAACATTTAACTGCAGAACAGTTAATTGTGCATTAAGACACAGCATTTAAAGGACAAATCCTGCGCAAAAATCCTGCGCAAAAACGTACCTAGGGGTTAAAAACGCTTGTACCGAGTTCAAACGTTTTCTGCAATTTGTTTTCATGCTAATCAAATGTGACTATTATCGCAAACCACTAATTACCTAATATTGCCAGTCGTCTGGGCATTTGTAAAGTAAAAAGAACTCACTATTTTATTACCACTAACAAATCTAAAAAAAATAGCACCACACTTCCATGGTAGTATAACATTTCATTCCTCTGATGTTAACTATTAGTCAAATTAATTCATAATTTCTGCTTTTTTTTTACTCAAATATTAGGTATAATTCTATATAAATGAGGGTTATTGACCATGAATTCCAAAAAGTAGTAAAACTAGTAAGGTGGTGTTAGTGAAAACTAAAAAAAAATTTGAAAAAGGGACAAAAATGTCATTTTTTTGTCTGTTTTTGACCCGGGGGACAACACCAGGGTGAAGTGTCCTGGAGGTCTGGTACTCAGAGCACTTCCTCCTCAGGTATTTACAAGATTAAGGACTGGACTCGTGAACAGATCTAGCTTGTTAAAATTAACTTGGATCCTGAACCGGGACTTCAGTATGACAGGGTTAAATGAAATGTGTTGTGTTTCTGTAAATAACATCCCAGAGTCCTGGTCTAGACCTGCTCTTTATGGAAAGACCTGGGAGATAAATAACATCCCAGAGTCCGGTCTAGACCTGCTCTTTATGGAAAGACCTGGGAGATAAATAACATCCCAGAGTCCGGTCTAGACCTGCTCTTTATGAAAGACCTGGGAGATAAATAACATCCCAGAGTCCTGGTCTAGACCTGCTCTTTATGAAAGACCTGGGAGATAAATAACATCCCAGAGTCCGGTCTAGACCTGCTCTTTATGAAAGACCTGGGAGATAAATAACATCCCAGAGTCCGGTCTAGACCTGCTCTTTATGAAAGACCTGGGAGATAAATAACATCCCAGAGTCCGGTCTAGACCTGCTCTTTATGGAAAGACCTGGGAGATAAATAACATCCCAGAGTCCGGTCTAGACCTGCTCTTTATGAAAGACCTGGGAGATAAATAACATCCCAGAGTCCTGGTCTAGACCTGCTCTTTATGGAAAGACCTGGGAGATAAATAACATCCCAGAGTCCGGTCTAGACCTGCTCTTTATGGAAAGACCTGGGAGATAAATAACATCCCAGAGTCCGGTCTAGACCTGCTCTTTTTTGAAAGACCTGGGAGATAAATAACATCCCAGAGTCCGGTCTAGACCTGCTCTTTATGGAAAGACCTGGGAGATAAATAACATCCCAGAGTCCGGTCTAGACCTGCTCTTAATGGAAAGACCTGGGAGATAAATAACATCCCAGAGTCCGGTCTAGACCTGCTCTTTATGAAAGACCTGGGAGATAATTGTTGTGATTTTGTGCTATTTAAATAAAATTGAGTTGAACATACTGACTTGTCCCGTCTTGCTCTAGGTGGACGTTTTCGTTGCCATGGATTATCACAAGCGGAGTTACGGCAGCTTCCACGGACGAGTCCACCTGCGAGGCTCCTCTCCGATGGACGCCTCTCTGGTCATCGCAGACATAACCCTGGAGGATTATGGGAGATACAAGTGTGAAGTTATTGACGGGCTGGAAGACGGAACAGTGGTGGTGTCCCTCGACCTGGAAGGTGAACGAGCTCGTTAGACCCTCCTAACGATGTTCCACCAACCTGCGACTCTAATAGCAACAGTACTAACTCACATTTCAGACATTTATTTACTATTTTAATCATATATGATACATAAGACTTTGGTGAATTCATTTCAAGCACCGAAACAATTTGTACAACACACACACACACACAGGGAGACACACACACACACACACACACACACACACACAGGGAGACACACACACATACACACAGGGAGAGAGACACACACACGCACACACACACACACACACACACACAGAGGGAGAGAGACACACACATACACAAAGAGAGAGAGAGAGAGACACACACACAGAGAGAGAGAGAGACACACACACACACAGAGAGAGAGAGAGAGAGAGAGAGAGACACACACGCACACACACTTAGAGAGAGAGAGAGAGAGAGAGAGAGAGAGAGAGAGAGAGAGAGGGAGACATACACACACACGCACAGGGAGAGAGACACACACACACACACACAGAGAGAGAGAGAGAGAGAGAGAGACACACACACAGAGAGAGAGAGAGAGAGAGAGAGAGAGAGAGAGAGAGAGACACACACACACACACACAGAGAGAGAGAGAGAGAGAGAGAGAGAGAGAGAGAGAGAGAGAGAGAGACACACACACTGATTTGAGGAATTTTGATAAGCCAACATCAACGTTTCAGCTTTAGCGCCAATTTATCTCTTTACACATCGCTCTAGAAAATATTTCGGCAGCACTAAACAGAAAGCTGAGTGTGTTCTGAACATTTTGATGTGAAACACACAGAGATCACCTACATGCAAATACCCTAAAAAGGAAGAATTTAAGAAGATATGTGAAAATGCCCTCAGACCTCAGAGGGTCAAAAATGGGAGTCAGTAAAAATAAAACGTCACAGTACTGTAACTGTAAGTTTAGCCGCGTGAGCAGCGACTGCTCGGGGGGAAAAGTCAGGAGTGTGTTCTGTAAGCAGAGTGTGCATCAGTGTCAGAGCAGCTTCATTATGTTTGAGATGTCAGCCATTTTGTGCCTGGGGCCAAAAGTGCTGGCAGCAGGCTGACCGATGGGGCAACTGTGCTTACACAGCGAGACCTGCTTTCAGTCATTAGGTTCAATAACAGTGAATACAAACGACAGACTGTAATGTAAATGTAGAATAACAGACACAGCAGCAGTGACGTCACCCATTGGTTTGGGGACTGGCGTTTTAGTGTGCATTTTAGGCAGAGAGGTGGTGGGGGGTGGAGGATGACGCAGCCAAGCCATGGCTGAAATTGCGCCAAGATAAACGCTAAAGAGGGAAAGTTCAACCCTTCTGAAGTGAGTCATTCAGCGGCATTTACATTCGTCTGCTTGCACAGCTGTGCAGGAAAACGGCAACATTTCCCTTTAAGGTGCTCTAAGCGATGTAACGCGTTTTTTTAGGCTGCAACATTTTTTTTTGTCACGTACAGCAAACATCTCCTCACTGTAAAAAAAAAAAACGCGGCCTCTGTAGACAGCCCAGGCTCCACAAACAGCAACAGGAACGAACCGCGCCCACCTGCACCGCAAAACATAACAAACAGCGTTCCAGCCAATAATCGACAAGAAGGATTTGGTGGGGGGGGGTTAGGGCCAAGGGGGTCAGCCTCTCCTCTCTAAGCGTAGCTCCCATGGCGCCATTTTAATGCTACGAAGCCATCACCTGCTGTTAGCATCCCATTGACTCCCATTCATTTTGACGCCACTTTGACAGCGAATAACTTTACATCTGTGCGTACATCTAAAGACTAAAGTTACAGGAAGTTCACCAAAACATTCATTCTGAGGACAAATTTGTCGCCACTTGCTTTACCTGTTTTGAGCATCAATCACAAATCAATCGTTTTATGGTAATGAGCTATGTTTGTTCAGGGCTAACGCCAGTTATCGAATATAGCTGCCGGTCACATGGTCCTCGATGTGAACTTTGGTCCCATTCATTCTGAGGATCCTGCACGGGTCGCCAGCTAGGTTACCTGCAGCTCATGATATAACGTTGTTTGTACAAGGGACCAGTTAGGATTTCTGAGGTCACATGGTCCTGGTCCCTCATCCATCCTGCAGGGTCAAATCCTTTGACAGCTCAAGTAGACTATCTGTCCAATTTCTGAGGACTATGGTTACCTGGTCCTCATCCATCTCTGCAGGGTAAATCCAAACAGCTAGCTAGACTATCTGTCCAATCTGAGGACTATGGTTACCTGGTCCTCATCCATCTCTGCAGGGTAAATCCAGACAGCTAGCTAGACTATCTGTCCAATCTGAGGACTATGGTTACCTGGTCCTCAGATCTGCAGGGTAAATCCAGACAGCTAGCAAGACTATCTGTCCAATCTGAGGACTATGGTTACCTGGTCCTCATCCATCTCTGCAGGGTAAATCCAAACAGCTAGCTAGACTATCTGTCCAATCTGAGGACTATGGTTACCTGGTCCTCAGATCTGCAGGGTAAATCCAGACAGCTAGCAAGACTATCTGTCCAATCGGAGTCTCTGTTGACGACTAAAACTACTTCTGAACGTACACACGTTCCACCAAAACAACTTTGTTCCTGAGACTATTTAGCAGCGGCACCGTGGCTCTGTCCGGCGCTTAGCCCCGCCCATGACGATTGTGATTGGTTTAAAGAAAAGCCAATAAACCAGAGCGCGGTGGAGGAGGGTATGACAAAGCGAGACTAGCAGAACACTTTACTGAGGTGATGAATCAAGTGAGAAGTAGGCTCATTTCATCGTAGACTTCTCTAGAAACAGCCTTCTTTTTGGAGCCAGGGGAGTCTCCCCCTGCTGGAAGTTAGACATAGTGCAGGTTTAAGATGCTTCAGTGTTGCCTTCGCGCTTCCGACCTGGAAGCTTCGTCCATTATTTCTACACTCTATGATAGAAATCCCATGAATACACTTTAATTGTATCTGCTAACTGCACGTCATCTGTCATATCTGCAGGTGTCGTCTTCCCCTACTTCCCCCGCCTGGGTCGCTACAACCTCAACTTCTACGATGCTGAGCGGGCCTGTCGGGACCAGGACGCCACTGTGGCCTCCTTTGACCAGCTGTACGATGCGTGGCGAGGAAAGCTGGACTGGTGCAACGCCGGCTGGCTGAGTGACGGCTCGGTCCAGTATCCCATCACCACCCCCAGAGAACCCTGCGGAGGCAAGAACACGGTGCCGGGCGTCCGTAACTACGGGCTGAGAGACAAAGAGAAGAACCAATACGACGTGTTCTGCTTCACCTCACACTACAAAGGTAAAGGATGGTCTGTGCGTGCATGCATGCGTGTGCGCCTTTATTTAACCATGTCACTCCTTGATGTGAATCGAGTGCAGATTTGAGTCAAGCATAGGGTTGACCAGACGTCCCCGGTGTCCGGGGACAGTCCCTGGTTTTGGTGACCTGTCCCCGGCTGAATCTCTCCCCAGAAATGTCCCCGGTTTTCACTGTGACTGACAGACCCGATACTGGAATGAAAGAAAGAAAACTCTGACCAAACGGAGCCGATCGAGCAGCGCTGCTCAGAGCAGAGATGTTTTATGCTAAAAATTATTTCGATTTTACCATGCTAAAATCACTGATTATTTACATGGAGTCTGGTGGAGATATGCTGCTCTATACACGCTAAAATCACTGATTATTTACATGGAGTCTGGTGGAGATATGCTGCTCTATACATGCTAAAATCACTGATTATTTACATGGAGTCTGGTGGAGATATGCTGCTGGGTTAAGAACTGATTATTTCATGGACGTTTATGTTTTAAAAAGGATCTTAATCTTTAACTGGAAGGTCAGCCTCCTTAGAAATCCTTTCCATAATGTTATCAGACACTTAGAATATTAATCTGAGTCTGTCAGCAGCAAAACGAGCACTTTATGAACGTAAATACAAGCTGGACAATTATCCCATTAACTTCCATTGTAGCTTGTTTCTCTGCTAACACTAGACCTAGAGCTGAGTATCGGATACAATATAAACTATTGAGGAAAGATTTTCCTTGACATTGATGCATATGAATCTGAGACTCGCTGCAGTCTAGTGTCCAGCAGAGAAAAATTAAAAACATGGAAGTTTTGGGAGAATTGTCCAGCTGAAAATTGTATTTAGTCTCATAAAGTGGTCCGTTTTGCTGCTGACAGACTCAGATTCAAACAGTTTCTAAGTGTCATATTGATGAAACATTAATGGAAAGTTTTCTCATTAAAAACAATAACAGAAGATGGAAATAATTTCTAAAAAACCATTAAGCTATCTGGCTATTTGGCTGTTTGTGTTCTAAACCCACCAGACGCCATTCAACTGAATCACTTGTTTTAGCGTTTAATGACAGCATATCCACCACCAACAACTCAAAAAATGTAAAAAACCACACTTTTAGCGAACACTCACAGAGGGGCAGTCTCCACCAGACTCCATGCAAATAATCACTAGGATTTTAGCATGTATAGGGAGACAAATATCCCAGCATATCTCCATCCCAAAGACTCCATGTAAATAATCAGTGATTTTAGACACAGGTATAACAGCAGCATATTCCACCAAACTCCATGTAAATAATCAGTGACAAGACGTGTAGAAAACCAGCATATCAATAAAACAGACTCCATGTAAATAATCAGTGACAAAACAAGTATAGAAAGCAGCATATCTCCACCAGACTCCATGTAAATAATCAGTGATTTTAGCATGGTAAAACCACGGCTTTCTAAAACATCTCTGAGCTCTGAGCAAATACAACTCGACAGTTCCTTTAAGTTTTGGTCAGAGTTTTCTTTCATTCATTCCATATCGGGTCTGTCGGTCACAGTTTTGAAAACCGGGATTTTGGACAGATCCAACCGGGGACAGGTCACAAAACCTTAAGGACTGTTCCCCAACCGGGACTTTTCTGGTCATTAACTTAAGTTTTTGTATGATATACAAACCCGTTCATGAGAATGCGTTGAATAGACACTGCGGAAGTTGTTTGTGATCTTTTTTATCGTCACTGTTGTTATCTCTTTGCCTCTGTGCTCATCAGCCTTTGTGTTTTTGTCCGCGCAGGTCGCTTCTACTACTTGATCCACCCGTCTAAGTTAACGTACGACGAGGCGGTCGCCGCGTGTCAGAAAGACGGTGCTCAGATCGCCAAGGTTGGCCAGATGTACGCCGCCTGGAAGCTGCTGGGCTACGACCGCTGCGACGCCGGCTGGTTGGCCGACGGCAGCGTGCGTTACCCCATCTCCCACCCCCGCCGGCGCTGCAGCCCCACGGAGGCCGCCGTGAGGTTCAGCGGCTTCCCCGACAAAAAGCACAAGCTGTACGGAGTGTACTGCTTCAAGGGGCACAACTGAGCCCCACACACACACACACACACACACACACACACACACACACACACACACACACACACACGCACTTTATCATCTTTATGGGGACCAGTCATTGACATAATGCATTCCCTAGCCCCTTACCCTAACCTTAACCATCAAACCTAAATGCCTAACCTTAACCCTTACCCTAACCATAACCTAATTTTAACCCTGATCCTAAAACCAAGTCTTAACCCTTACCCTAACCCTAACCATAACCTAATTCTAACCCTGATCCTAAAACCAGGTCTTAACCCTCAAACAGCCCTGTAACGTTGTGGGGACCAGCATTTTGTCCCCACAAAGCTGTCAGGACCCCATAAGTATACTGTATTCCCAGTTTTTGGTCCCCACAAATGTAGTAAAACCTGGTCCACACACACTCACACACACACACACTGTGATGCTTTATTTCATGGAAACCTTAAGACATTACTGTCGCCATGTTGCTATGTAATCTGGGACCTGAAACTCTCTGAGGGGTAGTTTACACATATTTAACCAATGCCTTTGAGGTGGGGTGGGTGGGGTTGAGAGTTGGAAGATATCACAGGCATGTCGTAGTATAAGAAGAAGCGACATGTCTGAACTGAGAACAGCTTTCACAGCAAAATGTCTCGTGGTTCGGACGGACACTTTGGGCACTTATCTTGTTTTGTTCAAGACCGGGAAGAACAGCCACGAAGGACACACGGCGGCAAGAAAAAACCGAGTCCTGCGATGCTCGTCATCGGCGGGAATACAAGCCTCGCACAACTCAACCGATCTCTGCTGTCCATACTTCACAAGGTGCTACTACTGGTACTTTGTACGACGTCATACCGTTCAGTATTTTACGTTTTTATACAAATGTGTTGGACCAAACGCCATCACCAAAAAGAAAACGAGGAAAAGGAAAGAAATCCAACATTGTTTATGTTTTCTAAGTACGTAGAATGTTATTATCTAGAAATGTACTTCTGTTTATGACTATTTTTTGATATACTGTAGAAATATTTACCTTATTATTTTTTGTCTTATTGGCCAAACTACCCGAGTCTCTTTGGTTTTCATAAAAGCTTTAATCGGAGACTGTAAAAAATAATGGACGTTTTGTGGACGGACGTTTTGAAGCCTCGAGTTTTGGTGCCGCCATCTTGGTTTTTTTCAAACCGGATGTCATTCCCTGATGTGAGTCGAGTGCAGCTTTGAGTCGAGCATGCTCAGATTTAAACAGTTTACGGTATAACTGTCATACTGAAATTAGTGAAATCCATGAAATAATAAAGTTTCTCATTACGAACAATAACAGAAGATGGGAATCATTTAAAAAACGCTGTTAGCTATCTGGCTATGGTTGTTGGATGCTAACGTTAGCTCAAAACACCATTCAACTGACAACCTTTTGTTGTGTTTGATGCTAACTTGTAGCTAAGCTAGCAGTGTACCAACTTGGTTAAGTAGGTCCATTTTTACTGTGTTGACATTACAGAAGTCTCTCGTTAGCATCTTATATGCTACTTGTCGCAAAGTGACGCATGCGCGACTCAAATTTGCACTCAACTTAACATCAGGCAGTGACGGACATAACATTTTCTTAAAAGAGGGTGGAGCCGGGGTGGATGACACAGCTAGAGCCAGTGTTGTTTGTGGTTGCTGTCGGTACACGATCCGTCCTGCCAGCACAATCCGTTCTGCACATGTGCAAGATGTTCGCGCATGCGTATATGATGTCATGATGAACGCGTATTTACGACACTGCACGATCTGTTCACACATAGACAGTTCAAGAAAGTCTGTTAGCCTCCACCGGAAAGCTAACGTTAGTTAGCTAACAGCTAATTCGGCTAACCGCTAGCTGAGACCATAGACATATATATGTCTATGGCTGAGACAGCATGTAAAATGAATGAATGAATGAAGTTAACCGTTTAAATATGTAACAGCTGTTACGTCAGTTCTACTTTACTTGTGCTCATTTAAAATACAATCACTCAAGACTTGTCTTTATTATTACTGTAAAGTCTTAATTTAGCTGTAGCTGTTTAGTTTGAGTAACGTTATTTTAGGCTGAATCAAGCAGCCAGCTAGCAGTTAGCCGAATTAGCTGTTAGCTAAACTAGCGTCGTTAGCTTTCCGGTGGAGGCTAACACCAGGCCGCTACTGTGGAACGGATTGTGCAGTGCCGTAAATCCTCGTCCATCATGATTATCATGCGCGTGCGCTAACATATTGCACATGCGCAGAACGGATCGCGCAGGCCGGACGGATCGTGTACCGACAGTTGCTGTGGCGTGGCGCTAGGCTAAATGCGAAAGATGGAAAGTTGACGATTATCAACCCTTCTGAAGCGAGTCATCCAGAGGAGATTTACCGGCTGGTAAACGCAGACCTCCGGGTACTGGTGCCGTTCATCCGCCAACCTTTCCTTCAGATACCGGCGCACGCTCAAGCATGCTAACAACTTCGTTGGCAGAACTCTGAACAAGACATTTTTAGGCGACCAAAATGTCCAAATTATTATTAAATTAACTTTGCTGAAGTAAAAACACAGTGAGAGGGTCAAGGTTTAGGCCAAAAACAAGTTGAGGTCTATTTCAACGTCCCCAGTGTTAGCATGGTTAGCATTGCTAAGCCTCTGTCTTGACCGACAGGTCCTGAAGCATAGCCTGCTTTATCATCTGTTTTATTAATAAATGGGACCATCATTCACTAAATCAACATCATGCTGTGTTGAAGGAGACTTGAAACTAGCGGTTGAGAACAAAAACTCATTATTAAAATGTTTACCGAGGTAATTAATCAATGAGAAGTAGGCTCAATATCATTAGCATTGGCTTCACTTTTCAGACACGGAGGTTTCGTCCATTATTCTTTTTACAGTTCATGAGCGTAACATAACAGTGGATAGAAAATACAAAACTCCATGACACAAAAAAAAAAATTTAATAAATTTTGCACTGAACATGTAGATGAATTTGCCTAAAATAGACGAGTAGTGGTAGTCGGCCCTGTGCAGCAATGGAAAATGCATGTTCTGCAGACTCACTCTTTGTGGCTGTATCTGTCTGTTCGGCTTCATCTTAGACTTCAGAGCATGACTCAGCTTCAAAGCGCAAAGCAGCAGTCAGTGTAGATCTGCACATACTATCTATCTCTCTAGCGCCTTGACAAACTGCTGGTTTTGATACAAATACTGTAGTTTCTTATAGTGAACGAGCAGAGCCGAGGCTAGCGTCGTCAGCCGTCCGGATGCAAAGGGCCTGACTCACCAAGCAGACGGCAAAGAACTAGTAATCTATTCATCAATCAAAAAAACAGTTGCTATGATGCAAACAACTACACAGTGTTAGCAGCACAGAGCCTACGGGCTGTCATCCAGCGCTGGAAGAAGTATTCAGATCCTTTACTGCAGTAAAAGTACTAATACCAAACTGTAAAAATACTCTGTTACAAATAAAAGTCCTGCATTGAAAATGGTACTTAAGTAAAAGTCTGCAAGTATCTTCAGGAAATGTAGTTAAAGTATTGCAAGTAAAGAACAATCCTCACATTGTAGAAAGAGTAAAGGACCCAACCAGCTGTTTAATGACATCATCATCTCAGCTGGACCTGGAGCCGTTATACTGTTGCTATGGTTACTTTATAATTAACAGATTAATCAGATTGTATAAACTACATGTGTTGTGTGCAGAAATCTTAACGTGTAAAGTAACTAGTAACTAAAGTAATTAGCAACTAAAGCTGTCAGATGGATGTAGTGGAGTAACTAAAGTAACTAGTAACTAAAGTAACTAGTAACTAAAGCTGTCAGATGGATGTAGTGGAGTAACTAAAGTAACTAGTAACTAAAGTAACTAGTAACTAAAGCTGTCAGATGGATGTAGTGGAGTAACTAAAGGAACTAGTAACTAAAGTAACTAGTAACTAAAGCTGTCAGATGGATGTAGTGGAGTAACTAAAGTAACTAGTAACTAAAGCTGTCAGATGGATGTAGTGGAGTAACTAAAGGAACTAGTAACTAAAGTAACTAGTAACTAAAGCTGTCAGATGAATGTAGTGGAGTAACTAAAGTTACTAGTAACTAAAGTAACTAGTAACTAAAGCTGTCAGATGAATGTAGTGGAGTCACTAAAGTAACTAGTAACTAAAGTAACTAGTAACTAAAGCTGTCAGATGGATGTAGTGGAGTAACTAAAGTAACTAGTAACTAAAGTAACTAGTAACTAAAGCTGTCAGATGGATGTAGTGGAGTAACTAAAGTAACTAGTAACTAAAGCTGTCAGATGGATGTAGTGGAACTAAAGGAACTAGTAACTAAAGTAAAGTAACTAAAGCTGTCAGATGGATGTAGTGGGTAACTAAAGTAACTAGTAACTAAAGCTGTCAGATGGAACTGGAGTAACTAAAGTAACTAGTAACTAAAGCTGTCAGATGAATGAGTGTAACTAAAGTTACTAGGTAACTAGTAACTAAAGCTGTCAGATGAAAGTGGAGTCACTAAAGTAACTAGTAACTAAAGTAACTAGTAACTAAAGCTGTCAGATGGATGTAGTGTAACTAAAGTAACTAGTAACTAAAGTAACTAGTAACTAAAGCTGTCAGATGGATGTAGTGGAGTAACTACAGTAACTAGTAACTAAAGTAACTAGTAACTAAAGCTGTCAGATGGATGTAGTGGAGTAACTAAAGTAACTAAAGTAACTAGTAACTAAAGTAACTAGTAACTAAAGCTGTCAGATGGAAAGTAACTACAGTAACTAGTAACTAAAGTAACTAGTAACTAAAGCTGTCAGATGGATGATGAATGTAACTAAAGTAACTAGTAACTAAAGTAACTAGTAACTAAAGCTGTTAGATGAATGTAGTGGAGTAACTAAAGTAACTAGTAACTAAAGTAGAATATTTCTCTTTGAAATGTAACGGAGTAGAAGTAGAAAGTAACATGAAAAGAAAACTCAAGTAAAGTACAAGTACCTCAACATTTGGACTCAAGTACAGAACTGGAGTACATGTACTTAGTTACATTACACCGCTGTAATGCAAAAATGAACGTTAATATTTCTCAATGAAATGAGAATAATCGTACAACAATGATCAATGATCAACCCTCCAATGTCAGCCCAGTTTCATTATGAATTTTGAAGTAATGTATTTCGATGGGAAGCCTATTTTTTTGATTACAGAACGATTACGGTAGCGAGTAGCATGGGAAAGCCGATAATCGGCGCAGAGAGGTTGGTCGGGGGGGGTGGACGCGTCAAACAACACTCAAAGGACTATCACCGAGGAGACCGGGGATCGTCCCGTGTGTTGCACTTCCTCTCTGCTGTAATGCTGTGGTTAGGTGGTCGGTGTGTGGCGTCTCATCTCCCCGTTGGTGCGTCCCCCGGAGCAGCCCGGTGTCATGGCAGGTCGTGAAATGGTCATGAGAAAATTGCGGCATGTACACAAATCAATAAATCAAAATAACATGACCTTTTCACGAACTGGCATGAGACCGGGTTGCCAATATCGTCAATCATATTGCAGTATAGGTCAAAATAATACACAATTAGATTTTACTGAACCCAACTGTCCCGTTCTTGAGCCGCATGTCAGTTAAATGTGTCACTACCTGATGTGAGTCGAGTGCAGGTTTGATTCGAGCGTGCTCAGATGTAAACGGTTTACGGCATAACTGTCATACTGAAATTTGTGAAATCCACGAAATAATAAACTTTTCTCATTACAAACAATAACAGAAGATGGGAATAATCTCAAAACCTGTAGCTATCTGGCTATGGTTGATTGATGCTAACGTTAGCTCAAAACACCATTCAACTGACAGCCTTTTGTTGTGTTTGATGCTAACTTGTAGCTAAGCTAGCAGTGAACCAACTTGGTTAAGTAGGTTCATTTTTACTGTGTTGACGTTACAGAAATCTCTCGTTAGCTTCCTATATGCTACCCAGAGCGACTCAAATTTGCAAAATCGGGCAGTGACAAAATGGACATCCTGACCCAAGCGCCAAAAAGTAACGCCAAGAGTGACCAAGCTCGTTTAGATATGAGGCTAAAGGAGACTTTTAGCGTGAATAACAAATGCCAAAAGCACATGATCAAGCGTTGGTATTTGACGCGATGGGAGTGAGAATGTGTTGATTTTCCTCATATGGTGCAGCCCCAGTACGGCGTGCTGGGCCCGGCCCAGAGGGAGCTTGGATCTCCTGGCAGCCGCTGGCTCCCTGATTGCTATCTAAGCTCTGCAGAGACCATGAACCGGCTGACCCAGCGGGCTGGCAGCCAACCTGCACCCGCCTGCTGAATGGGACAGAAATACAATACATCCAAATTATCAATAATTCCTGCAGGAAAGGCACTAAGAGCTTCTTCCATGTAAGGG